>QZLH01000001.1:375250-409001 GCA_003833135.1 Oehlia diaphana
TAATTTTAGATTAATATCATATAGATTTATATGTATTCTATAAATGCACACCCTCTTTAAATGCACTCTTATACCTGGTCCCAAGGGGGTGCATTTATAGAGAGTTGACTGTAATTAAACAGACTTAAGTGCAATGCTGGCCAAAATTATAATAATTTCAGCCGAGTCAGGCAAAATTACGACCAGATTTTTGCTCGCACTGTGGTTTTGACTCGAGAGTCAAAAAACTTTTTTAAATCCTTATGTTTTTTTGCCCGCCATTTTAGTGTTATTTTATTCAAATTTAATATTCTTACGAAAAAAAAATAATTTTAATCAATATACATAACGATAAATCAATACTTTAATTACACAGTTAAAAAACAAAATATTTAATATTATACTGTATAAAATGAATAAAAAATAAACGTTATTGCTTATTAAAAGAAGAGAACAAAACTATTATATAATTCATTCTTCTTTCTTTTCGCTATCACTATTAATCCAATTATTAATCCATTCTTTAGATTTTTCAATAATAATTTTTTCTTTTCCTTCATTTTCTACCATTTTCTTTAAAGCTTTTTCAGCTTTTTCATGACACATTTCACTTTCATCTTTAAAATTTTCAAACATAATAATTTCCAGATAAGCAATAGCAATACAAGTACTTAATATTTCCTCAATATCAGTCTTACCAATCTCTTTTTCAATTTCTTGTTTTAAATTGATGAAATCATTCAAATCATTTTTATAAAAAAATTCATAAAATGATTTATTTGGCAAGAATTTACCATCAAAAGATTGTAATCCTAAAAATTCGAATAAATTTTCAATTTTTGGCTCTTTATGATTAACGTTAACTTTCTGTAGTGCTGCTGGCGTAACTTGCAATGGAGTACTATATTGAAAAAAAAAAATTTTTTATATCAATAACCCTTTCATATTAAAATAATATAATAAAACATGTATACCCACTCTTGCTGTAATCCTCCAACGACAACTAACAAATTATGTAAATATTCGATTCGATTAATCTTTTTTTTTTGTTTCAAAAATAGTTATTTAATAAATTATAAAATAAAGTATACGTACATGATCTTTTCATTTTCCTCGCTTAATTAATATTATTAAAATTAATTAATGTTAAATTTTTTCCCTTTTTTTTTTAAAAAAAAAAAAAAAATTACAGAATACAATTTTTTTTACCTCTACCACTAATATACATACTTGAAGAAGATAAAAAAGAGCTAGCTCTTGCTGTAAAAAACTGGGGAACTTCCCTTTTCTGTGGAATTGTTCGTGCTTCAGATACAGTTTCATTGTTTCTTTCATCAATTGCAATAAAACTACAAATAAAAAAAAAAATATAAAAAATAAGTAAAAAATATAATTAAATTATAATAAATACTATTAATTTAATACAATTATACCTTGTATATTTTGAAGCTAAATTATAAGTTTTACCAAGTTTAACAATATGTTCTTTAACTAATGAATCTGGGATATGTGTATCAACATTTTTAGGATGTTTATGAATAAATGATTTTTCATAATTAAGATCTTGAATAAGTTTCCTTGCCGCTAATCTATGAATCTTTGAACCTTGTAAAGTAACTGGATCCAAAGGAACATCAAGTTTCATAGGGCCGTCTTGAGAAGTAGCTGTTAAAGTAATAATCTTACGTGGTTCAATATTTTTTTCCAAAATACAATAAACAATAAATCGAACACCAGGATAAATAGGTGGAATAATATATGGAGCTTGTTGAACTTTAGTATCAATGAATATATCACTTTGTGATGGCGATTCTGTATTATCATTCGTAAAACTAGTAGCGGATTTATCCACTTCAGCTTGTAACTCTTTCTTTTCCTTTGATTCCGATAGATCAACATCAGTCCAAGTAATATTATAATCCTTAACTGGTGGTTTTAATGCATTTTTTAACATTCCAATGACTTTTTTATCCATTCTTTCATCATTTGTTACAAATTGAGCATATCCTTTACCAGCACGAGCAACAGATTCAACTAAATTATGAGAAACAGAATCGCCTATTCCTAATGAAAAAAGACGTAAATCATCTTTCTTTTTTTCTTCATTTTGACTTACAAGTCTTACAATTTGATCAACATTCCAAACTTCACCATCTGTAAGAAGGAATACAGAAGTTGGTACATCATCCCTTGAATTTTTAAATACCCATTCTAATGCACTATAAATTTCTGTTCCTCCATAGTTTGATTTCATTGTTTGAGCAAGATTAAGAGCTTCAGATAAAGATGTTTCAGAATAGGATTGACTTTTTGGAAAAAGAGAATCATAATGAGATCCGAAAGAAATTACATTAAAGTAACAATCTTCAGGAAGTGAGCGTAATAACAATTCAAGTGCTTGTGCGGCTTTTTTCATAGGTTCAACACTCATTGATCCCGATCTAATTAAAAAATTTTTTTTAATTTTTTTTTTATTAATTGAACAGAAAATTTCATTTGGTAATTAAATTATATCATACCTATCAACAACAAAAACTAGTTCAGATATGGTAGTATTTAATGATAGTTTTGGAACCAAAGTTAACATAACACAGTTAGTTTTTGTTTCAGGATTATACTCAACAAAAGCTCTGAAAGAAATATAAAGAATTTTTAATTATTTATATTAAAATAAAAATCAAAAAAATAATTACGTAAAATATTTACCGAGGTTGATCAAGGTCTTTACTTTTAATTACAAGAATAAAATCTTTTTCTAAATAAGTAGTTTGTTGAGTTAAAGTAATTTTAGAAATTTTAGGATTTTCATCAATATTCATTTCAGTAGAAATTTTATGTGAAGGTGATTCAATATTTTGAATAGATGAAGTCATTCTACAAGTAATAGCAAGATTTAAATAAAAATCTGCTTTATTAGAATAAGACACAACATCAGGATTAAGAATTTTTCCATCATTTGAAGATGATGAATATTCTGAAGAACCATATCTTGGAGCGATATTAGTTGGTAAAACAAATCGAATATTCTCAGATTCAGAATCATGTTTAAGTTCGGTAACATATGTAATCTTCATGACTACGGTTTGCCCTGACGTAATATTTCCAACAGAACATTGAAACACATCTTCGGATTCAGATTCTAACAAATAAGCACCATGTCCTTCCTAATCTTTCAAGAAAATGAAAATCAATTTAACTTAAATATACATAAACTTTGAAATTATTTAAATTTATCTGATATAACCTGAACTGCTTCAGTATATTCTTTAGCGGCCTCTTTTGATTCTTTTACGATACCCTTTACTTTTCTCTGTCCATCAATTTCTGCCTCAAAGCCGCAGACTGCTGCGGCTTCATAAATAGGAAATTTATAGAGGGCTTCAATGGTATTTTTTTCAACATTTTTGTAAGTCTGGCTGATCGTAACTATAAAAATGAAAAAGATTAATATTATATAAACTATAATCCTAATAGAATTTTTATTCGATAAATTTAACGAACCTTCAGCGATCATATCAACGACTAAAAAAAAAATTGCAATTTAGGGAATATCATTATAACGAAAATGAAAAAATAATTAAATAATTACAACAACTTACTAGTAGCTTCAACAGCAACATTTTGTAAAGGAATTGGTTTTAATTCTCGTTCAACAACAAAGCAGAGTCCGTAAATTTGCATTTTGGGAAAAAATATATAATAGAAGTTGAATCAAATTTAAGTGAGAGATAATAAATACAGTATTTTATTTTTAAATTTATATAGTAAAGTTTATATACGTCATTCATTAACCCATTTAGGCCAATTTGGCTAAATTTTAGGCTAAAATAAGATCGTCATCGACTTACTCGATGAGTGTAAGTTTGACTCAACAATGCTCGCATGTTTAGGAACTTTCCAATATTAATATTTTTTTTTTGTATGATAGTAATTTATTTGATGCTTTTTTTGCTTTGAAAACTTAGCTTTAATATCATTTTTATTAATTTCTGCAAGAAATGCCGCTTAAATGTTAACTTAATTAAATTATTTTATATTCTATTCATTTGGAATCTTAACACAAACAATGAGATAATAGTTTATCGTTGCGGAATATTCAATTTTGGATACTCATACCCGAATATAAATTTATTCCGTGTTTTTTTTTATTCAATGTTATTCCCGTAAATGTATTATATTCACGGAATTCATAGCCTCAAATATGGAAATTATCAAGTTGCTTAGATTTTTAGTTATTTTCCGTAAATGTGGTAAATTATTACAAAAATTCAAATAAATTTTATTTATGATTCCTTATAATTAACTTTAGATTTAAAATCGGATAAATCTTCAATTTGTGATTTCAAATTCATCTAAAAATATATAACATTTCTTCGTACCTAAAGAGTCAGTTATGCAGTATATAACAACTCGTTGGTTTATCCTTACGCATAACCGACAAAAAAGATTAATATACTGAAAATATTAATAATAATACTAAAGAACAAGTTGATATTAATGAATAATACGGGCAAGATAATGTCACTCTTTTAGAAACGTGTACAAAACATCTTTCTCAAATAATTAGAGAATTAGAGCACTTATTAAATAAAGCTTATAACACTAAAGTTATGATCAACCATTATTGAAATAACGTGAGCAATTTTAAAATAATATTATTCTGATAGTTATGTAGTTATTAAAGTACCAAACTATTGTAAAATAAATTTTATCTTTTGTATTAATAAATATAATAATTATTTATAATAAACATAATTATTAAATTTTAAAATTTTACTTAAGTAAGGCTTCGATAACAGGAATTTGCAGAAAACGTCCGGAAAACGTACCGAAATATGACATTATTCAGATATTATCTGGACTATGAAGACAAATTTCAGACAAATTCCCGGAATTCCTTTTCCGTGTCAATGTGAATAACTTAATTTAGTTTTTCCTAGTAGAAATTACACATTTTAAGTGAAACTGGCTTTATTTTTCTTTTTTCGCTTATCTATGACGTAGAAGTATTTATTGTATACAAATAATAAAATAAAAATATATTTAATAATTTTTAGAAAAAAAAAATTTAGATAAATATTTGAATGTTGAAACGAGATAATCAATAATGCGAAAAGCATGTAATTCTTGACACCAGACATGTAAAGCAACTGTTATTTCTTAAAGGACTGGCTCTTTTGTTGGTAAGAGATATTAATTTGAATGATATGTCAAACTTTGATGTCAAGATTTAGGAAATGATCAATTTATATCCTTAATCCGAGTTAATGGATTGTTAATATCTATGTAGATTGATTGCTATTTTTGCGTAAAAGAATGTAAATAAATTTTTTGCATCAACATCATAATAAATAATATAGAGAGACAATTGTAACCGCTCAATTTTCTCGCCTTTCTCAGTCGGAATGATCTATCTGATTTAGCGGGTGGTAATTAAAGTTTTTAAAAATATGATACCTACGAACTAGCAACAATGGTAGAAAATCTAGCGTGAAATATTCTTCGATGAACAATTCTTGTTATTACAAGAATTTTTTCATAATTTTTAATATAATATTACTGTATTCTCTTTTCTTGGGATTTTTCCTTTCATTATGATGACAAATTCTTTGAACTATTTAAAACATGTTTCGTTAAAATCATTTAATCTAATTCAATCAATTATCCATCTTTTTTTTTTTTCGTCGAAACTCGAAACAACTGCATTTATTTCAGAAAATTAAATATATCTTTTCGTTTGACCATATATCCACCTGAGCGGTAATACTATTATCTTTAAGCTTAAAAAATGATATGGCAAAAAAAATGCATTAATTAATAAAGAAGAAATTATTGAATAAAGTTCTGGACATGCTATTTTCGGTCGTGGCCGAACTTTAAAATGGAATGATTTCTGGATTTGCAAATTAATAACCAATTACATATTCAAATGTTTTGAAAGGAACCACCAATAAATTACTTTTCAAGTTGATAATCGATAATTGAATGACATATCGGCTGATTGGAAAAATCAAGTCAATTAATATTTAAGCTCAGTTGATGGGTTCATTATATAACTGATGGGTTACTTACATATAAAATTATGGGAGGCTTTTCCAGATCAGTCGATATGATCATCCGATAATTACACTAAAAAATCATGAGATACGATCAAACATTTTATTATAAAAAGTCATGTATGATTAATACTTTACAATTGTGCATAATAATAAATATTTTTTCAGAATTAAATATTGCCTGTCAAAATGCACAATCGAATCTTTCCAATCCTAATCCTTGCCTTCACCATCTTTCTTATATGCAACACTCAGGAAGTTCCCAAGAGGCCAAGTTGTCCAAGAGGATATGTACGTTCAACAGTATCAGGAACGAAGGGCAAATGTGTTTATGGATGTCATACAGACGCAGATTGTAACAACGATCCATTCACTAATTATGCGGTTTTAAGCAAATGTCTCAAATCAACACGACCTCATTGGTTATGTGACTGTGCTCATGCTTGTCTTAATGATGGCGAATGTGTTAGTGGAACTTATTGTAATAAATATTTGTAAGAAGAATTTATGTATTGTAAGTGTAAGTTTTATTTTAAAAAAGAAATAATTTTATAATATATAATACACTATTATCCCCTGGTCGGCACCATTTACACGATTATGCAAATGTAGCTGGGTAGCAAATTTTATATGTATTTATTTATCCGTTTCTAGGAAATTTTGCGGTAAAATTAACCATTGGTTATACTATAATGGACTGATTTGAAAATTTGGGTAAATCGGAAAGATTTTGGCAAACATTCTTAAGAACAATTTTCACATCGTCTTTTCGTTCCTTCACTAAATAAAAGTTTATTATGATCATAATTTATTGTTAATTTTTTATTGCTTCCGTTCTTTCATCTGCTATAAGAGATTCATCATCAAAGAATTGTTTGTTTTGTTTTCGAAATTCATATCGTTTGGTTATGTCATTGTGAATATTAGGATCTGCTAATGCACTAGCTCAGTCTCGCTTCTAAAACACAAAAAGTGATTAATAACGTGACTATCGATAATCGATTTTGTGATACAAAAAAGCATGATCAACGTAATTGCTATCCTAGACCAACATCATCAAAATTATCACTAACAAATTAATATATCGTTATTTTTTTCTATTTCAGTATTTGTCAAATTTAATATAAAGATAATCATAACAAGTATACTAACTAAATATATAGTATGTTAAAAAATACACTAAAAATAAAACTAATACTACAAATAATACCTATACATAAACTCACTTCATAATATTTTTGATTGGCCAGATTGACCACATGATCGCGTCATCAAAATCACCCAATTTTTAATCCATTCTTCAGCTTTTTCAATAATAATTTTTTCTTTTTCATTATTTCCAATCATTTTCTTAAAAACCTTTTCAGCTTTTTCATAACACATTTCACATTCATCTTTAAAATCATCAAACATAACAATTTTCAAATAAGCAATAGCAATACAACTAGTTAATATTTCTTCAATTTCCTTTTCACTCAATTCACTTAATTCTTTTTCAATTTCTTGTTTAAAGTTATTAAACCCATCTAAATAATTTTTATAAAAAAATTCATAAAATGTTTTATTGGGGAAGAATTTACCATCAAATGATTGTAACCCCAAAAATTCGAATAAATTTTCAATGTTTGGTTCTATATGAAAAACATTAACTTCCTGTCGCGATGCTTGTGGACTTCTTGAAAAAAAATTTTTGAAAAAAAAAAATATTAATTAACATCCTCATATTATAGAACATAAATGAATATGTATACTAACTCTTCAACTAGATTTTCTGAATTAGCCACTAATAAATCATATAAATAAATATTCGATTAATTTAAGTGAGTGTCATTATTTAAATTCATTAAATAAATAAAATTATAAAACAAACATACAGAGACTTTTCACTTAGTGAATATTAATAATATTAAATTAATGTTATTAAATGTTTTCTTTTTTTAAAAAAAAAAATAAATAAATAAATAAAAATATTCAAATAGTAATTTTTACCCATTACGGAACTCATGCTATATGAACACAAATCGTCCATATCTCTATACGATGCATACGATGCATACGATGCAATTAATTGAGGGACTTCTCTTTTCTGTGGAATTATTTGAGACTCGGATAAACTTTCATTATTTCGCTCATCAGTTGCAATGAAACTATAAAAAAATTATAATTAATAGGTAATATACAAAATAAATTAATCGCAAGTTAATTAAATGAATTTTATACCTTGTATATTTCGATGCTAAATTATAGGTTTTGCCAAGTTTAATAATATGCCCTTTAACTAATGAATCTGAGATGTGTTTATTAGCATTTTTAGGATGTTTATGAATAAATGATTTTTCATCATTAAGATCTTGAATCAGTTTCCTTGCCGCTAATCTATGAATCTTTGAACCTTGTAAAGTAACTGGATCTAAAGGAATATCAAGTTTCATAGGGCCATCTTGAGAAGTAGCTTTTAAAGTAATAACTTTACATGGTTCAATATTTTTTTCTAAAATACAATAGACAATAAATCGAACTCCAGAATAAATGGGTGGAATAATATATGGAGCTTGTTGAACTTTAATATCAGTGAATATATCACTTGGTGGTGGTGATAGCGGTTCCATATTGTCATCACTCATAAAACTAATAGTAGGTTTATCCACTTCAATTGGAGTCATATCTAATTCTTTTTCATCCAATAAATTGACCTCAGTCCAAGTAATATTATAATCCTTAATTGGTGGTTTTAAAGCATTTTTTAACATTCCAATGACTTTTTTATCCATTCTTTCATCATTTGTTACAAATTGAACATATCCTTTACCAGCACGAGCAACAGATTCAACTAAATTATGGGAAACAGAATCACCTATTCCTAATGAAAAAAGACGTAAATCATCGTTCTTTTCTTCTTCATGTTTACTTACAAGTTCTACAATTTGATCAACATTCCAAACTTCTCCATCTGTAATAAGAAATATAGAAGTTGGCATATCATCTCTTGAATTTTTAAATACCCATTCTAATACATTATAAACTTCTGTTCCCCCATAATTTGATTTCATTGTTCGAGCAAGATTAAGAGCTTTAGATAAAGATGTTTCGGAGTAAAGTTCACTTTTTGGAAAAAGAGAATCATAATAAGATCCAAAAGATACTACATTAAAATAACAATCTTCAGGGAGGGAACGTAATAATAATTCAAGTGCTTGTGCGGCTTTCTTCATAGGTTCAACATTCATTGATCCCGATCTATTTAAAACATTTTTTTTATTAATTGAACAGAAAATTTCAATTTGTAGTTGAGTTATAACATACCTATCAACAACAAAAACTAATTCGGATATAGTAGTATTTAATGAAAATTTTGGAACCAAAGTTAGCATAATACAATTAGTTTGTATTTCAGGATTATACTCAACAAAAGCTCTGAAATAAATTTAAATAATTTTAATTATAGTATTAAACAAAAAATAATTACGTGAAATATTTACCGTGGTTGATCAAGGTCCTTACTCTTAACCACAAGAATAAAATCTTTTTCTAAATAAGTAATTTGTTCGGTCAAAGTAATTTTAGAAATTTTAGGATTTCCGTCAATATTCATTTCAGTAGAAATTTTATGTGAAGGTGATTCAATATTTTGAATAGTTGAAGTCATTCTACAAGTAACAGCAAGTTCTAAATAAAAATCTGCTTTATTAGAATAAGATACAATATCAGGATTAAGAATTTTTCCATCATTTGAAGATGACGAGTATTCTGAAGAACCATATCTTGGAGCGATATTAGTTGGTAGGACAAATCTAATTTTTTCTGATTCAGAATCATGTTTAAGTTCGGTAACATATGTAATCTTAATGACTACAGTTTGTCCCGATATAATATTTCCAACAGAACATTGAAACACTTCTTCGGATTCAGATTCTAACAAATAAGCACCATGTCCTTCCTAATCATTTAAGAAAATGAAAGTTAATTATATTAAATAATATTTTGAAATTATTTTAAATTATATTACCTGAATTGCTTCAGTATACTCTTTCGCAGCCTCTTTTGCTTCTTTTACGATGCCCTTTACTTTTCTTTGACCATCAATTTCTGCTTCAAACCCGCAGATTGCTGCGGCTTCATAGATAGGGAACTTATAGAGCGCTTCAATAGTGTCTTTTTCAATATTTTTATATGCCTGGATGATCGTAACTAATAAAAAAAGAAAAAATAAATAAATAAAAACCACAATGAATAATCATAATATCGTTTATATAAATTTGACGTACCTTCAGCGATCATATCAACGACTTCAAAAAAAATTGGCAATTAATGGATTTAATCAATTTTGGGAACATCATTATAAAAAAAATTGAAAAATAAGTTATAATCAACATGAACTTACTATTAGCTTCAACAGCAACATTTTGTAAAGGAATCGGTTTTATTTCCTGTTCAACAATAAAACAAAGTCCGTAAATTTGCATTTTAGAAAAATAAGTGAGTGAAGTGTGAGAGAATCAGTTCTGATATGAATATTAAACATGTACGTTATGCGTCAATTAACCCTATTTAGGCTATTAGAATAGGATCAGATTATTGATCGTAGTACACTCACTAATCAATCAACAACAAAATGCGAGGTCTTCAAATAGTAAAAATAATTTGATTTCTTAGCAATGAAAATGAAAATGTGTGCACATGTTGAGCTTTTGAGACTGACTTTCATTCCTTTTTGTGGAGCAGACGTGACGTCATACAAATCGGCATAGCTATATTTTTGAAGTTATATCTAATGACATTAATAATTAAACGAGGTAATGCGAGTAATTTCTAACAGCAACTTGTCACAAAGACAGACGACTTGCTATGGCACGTATTAGCCACGTAAACTAAATTTTTTCTTAAAGGATATGGAGTTTATTGTTAAAATCAGAATCTGCAGTAAACTGCCCAGTAACACCCGAAAAATTCCGCAATTGGCCCACATTACGGCATTATGCACGAGCACGAAAAAATCAAGTCCCTTAAACAGCGGAAACGCCGTGGGTTTATAAAGTATGTCACGTGATTGCGGAATTACTGTGAAGTAAATACTATCATTATGACCCACTTGTCCACAAAAATTTTATTTCAATTCTTGTCTAAAGCGTCTAATTTTATAAATAATGTACAAAGAATATTTAAAATTCTCGTTTATAAATAAATACTATGATACAAAGGTCGGATGTTGAGCGTCAAGAATCACATAATAATATTTGATAATTTAGCTTATTATCGCTGCATGCAAATTACTTAATAAATAAAATAATTTTACTAAATACCAATTTTAACATTTATTGAGTTTAAATGACCTATGTTTGATTAAACTAAAGTTAACCTTTTGTATGCAATACGCTTGAATTTAATCAAAAGAATTCTCAATAAATTTTAATCTACTAATAATAATTTTTGGACCATATTATTAAAAAAAAAGTGAGCACTGAGCAAAAATTTTTATTCGAATATTTCCATTATTTCTATACAGTAACTTGCAAGGATAACTTTAAATTGGCGATGCAAAGGTTTTATGAGAAAAATTTCTAATTTTATAAATAAAATATATATAAAGTTGTAGGCTTGTGGCGCAATGAGATAAAAATTTTGAAAGCTATTAGTTTAGAGTACTACACTATTATTATACAAATTTTTAGACCTTAAAATTAATAATTATTTTTGTGGCGTTTGTAATAATAAATTTCTGATTACATATCAATCAGATAGAGTTTTATCATCATTAATAAGGTACATATAACAATATTCAGATTACTGCCATAATTATAGTCTATGAATATAAACGATTATGCGTGGTGGATAATAAGGACTATAATATTTTATCAATTTATAGTTCAAGTTATAATATGGTAATATCGGATTTCATTTTATTGTGCTAGAGTTGTCACAATGCTGTGCTTCCTTCGATCATAGAATCCAGAAAAGAAAGTCTTAATATTTTCTACAATCTGAAAAAATTAAACTTTTAATTTCAGTCAGGCACCAGACCGTTTATAAAATAATAATGTTCCGTAAATTATTATGAAAATATTTTAAGGTTGATTCCTTTATTATTACGAAATAATTTTACAATATTCATAATTAACTATACTCTAAGTGTAATATTTTTTAAATGTAGTGTTTTCGAAGACCCCGATGAATGTTAAATTGGCTAGTTATTGTGATTTCGTAATAATATCGTGATTAAGTGATGTAACATACTGTATGAAATTGTCACTTTAAGAACAACCTTTTTTTTTTTGGAAAACTTCGCAGAATAGAAAACTTCTAAATCAATTTGCAACAATGATTGGTAGATAATTATTAGAAATCTTTCTTTTTTAATTAGAAAATTTTTTGAAAGTTCCTTCACAACCCTTTATATGCTTTTTAATAAAATATTTTTTGTAAGCATATCTTACAACCCATTATTATTAATTATAGTTTGTTCTAATATGAAAATATGCGGATACCCTAATGAAGTTGGATTTGCTCTTAATCATCGGAATGTTCTTTATAATAATCTCCTATCAATGGGAAGAACAAAAAGTAAGGTGATTGGGTAAAACTCGGTGAGAAATTTGATTTAGAAAAACAGGAACAGTACAGGAACGTTTATGAGTTGTAATCCTAAAAAAGATCTTTATCATAATAATGATTGAAAATAAACAGCATTGGATCCATTTGGTATCATTACTAAATGATCACAAAAATAATTTACTCTAGCTATTCAAATTAGCATCAATAAGGAATTGAGATTTAGAATTTGCACAGACTGTATAATGACTGCATGAATTTTGCCGGTTTACAGCACAATTTCTCGACGGATGGCCAGAGTTATGAAGAGTTATGCGTGAGCATGTGATCAAACGGCCAGCGTTAGGCTGTCAGGAAAATGTCCTGTCAGGAAACGGTCTGTAAGCAGAATTTTGGACATCAAATTTACATGAAATTATCAGGAAAAATAAGTAAACAATGTTAGTAACAGGATGGAATTATATTCTATATTCATTTAGAAACTTTTATACAAAAGTCTAAATTTTTTATGCTAAATTGTTATTATAATTTATTTAAATTACTATTTATTACAATACATTTTCTTAACAGCTAATAAATGAATTATTTTAAGCTACACTTACAGTATAAATAAACCCTAACTAATACATATTTAATAACACCTTTACTTTCTCCAATTTTTAATCCACTCTTCACCTCTTTCAATAATAATCCTTTCTTTCTCTATATTTCCAATCATTTTCTTTAAAACTTTTTCAACTTTTTCATAACACATTTCACATTCATCTTTAAAATTATCAAATATAATAATTTTTAAATAAGCAATAGCAATACAATTGCTTAATATTTCTTCAATTTCTTTTTCACTTAATTCATTTAATTCTTTTTCAATTTCTTGTTTTAAATTATTAAAATCATTTAAATTATCTTTATAAAAAAATTCATAAAATGATCTATTTGGTAAAAATTTACCATTAAATGATTGTAATCTCAAAAATTCAAATAAATTTTCAATCTGTGATTCTTTATGATTAATATTGGAGTTGTTAATTGGTGATTGTGTAAATGAATCAAATGAAAATTGTCGATGAGTTGAATCAAATCCAAAACCAGCTTGAGAATTAGTAGATTGTCCAAATAAACTAGGTTGAGAATTAGTAGGTTGTTCAAATAAACTAGGTTGAGAATTAGTAGGTTGTCCAAATAAATTAGGTTGAGAATTAGTAGGTTGTCCAAATAAATTAGGTTGAGAATTAGTAGGTTGTCCAAATAAACTAGGTTGAGAATTAGTAGGTTGCCCAAATAAACTAGGTTGAGAATTAGTAGGTTGTCCAAATAAACTAGGTTGAGAATTAGTAGGTTGTCCAAATAAACTAGATTGAGAATTATTAGGTTGTTCAAATAAACTAGGTTGAGAATTAGTAGGTTGTCCAAATAAACTAGGTTGAGAATTAGTAGGTTGTCCAAATAAACTAGATTGAGAATTATTAGGTTGTTCAAATAAACTAGGTTGAGAATTAGTAGGTTGTCCAAATAAACTAGGTTGAGAATTAGTAGGTTGTCCAAATAAACTAGATTGAGAATTATTAGGTTGTTCAAATAAACTAGGTTGAGAATTAGTAGGTTGTCCAAATAAACTAGGTTGAGAATTAGTAGGTTGTCCAAATAAACTAGGTTGGCTATTTTGGGCAGCAGTTTGTCCAAATCCAAAACCAGTCGGTTGTCCTGATTGAGTTTGTCCAAATCCAAAACCAGTCGGTTGTCCTGATTGAGTTTGTCCAAATCCAAAACCAGTCGGTTGTGTAGTTTGTCTTAATCTAAAACCAGTCGGTTGTGTAGTTTGTGCAGATCTAAAACCAGTAAATCCTGATCGAGTTTGTCCAAATCCAAAACCAGTCAGTTGTGTAGTTTGTCTAAATAAAGTAGGTTGAATGATGGATTGGGCTTGAGCAGTCATTTGCTGTTGTTGAGATTGTTGTGCAGAACTACCGAATTGAGAAGAATTAGTACTTTTAAATATATATACAAAAAAAAGTTTATAATAATTTTTTTTTTGGACAAACGGGAATAACTTACGCAAATGTAGCTATAATATAGAAATAATTAATTAATAACATATACTAACATATACATAAATAAATAAAAAAATTTTTTTTTTACATACGTCTAAATCCAAAAAAATTAGCATGTTGGGGAACGATTCTTTTCTGTGGAATTGTTTGAGATTCAGATACAACTGTTTCAATATTTTTTTCATCGATTGCAATAAAACTAATAAAAAATATATGAAAGTATAATATTATTATTAAGAAATAAATGTAATTAAGTTATAAAAGTAAATTTACACTACCTTGTATATTTCGAAGCTAAATTATATGTTTTACCAAGCTTAACAATTTGTTCTTTAACAAATGAAGCTGGAATATGTTTATTAGCATTTTTAGGATGTTTATGAAAAAATGATTTTTTATCATTAAGGTCTTGAATAAGTTTTCTTGCCGCTAATCTATGAATTTTTGAACCTTGTAGAGTAACTGGATCTAAAGGAATATCAAGTTTCATAGGACCATCTTGTGAAGTAGCTTTCAAACTAATGACTTTACATGGTTCAATGTTTTTTTCCAAAATACAATAGACTATAAAACGAATACCAGAATAAATTGGTGGAATAAAATATGGAGCTTGTTGAACTTTAATATCAGTAAATATATTTATGGTTGGTGGTGGTGGTTCCGTATTATCATCACTCATAAAACTAATAGTAGGTTTATCAACTTCCATTGGAGTTATGTCTAATTCCTTCTCTTCGAATGGTTCGACATTGGCCCAGGTAACATTATAATCCTTAATTGGTGGTTTTAAAGCATTTTTTAACATTCCAATGACTTTTTTATCTATTCTTTCATCATTTGTTACAAATTGAGAATATCCTTTACCGGCACGAGCAATAGATTCAACTAAATTATGAGAAACAGAATCACCTATTCCTAATGAAAAAAGTCGTAAATCATCTTTCTTTTTTTCTTCATTTTCACGTACGAGTTCTACAATTTGATCAACATTCCAAACTCCGCCATCCGTAAGAAAAAATACGGAAGTCGGCATATCATCCCTTGAATTTTCAAATGTCCATTTTAATGCACTAAAAACTTCGGTCCCGCCATAATTTGCAGTCATTGTTTGAGCAAGATTAAGAGCTTTAGATAAAGATGTTTCAGAATAAAGTTGACTCTTTGGAAAAAGAGGATCATAATGAGATCCAAAAGATACTACATTAAAGTAACAATCTTCGGAAAGTGAGTGCAATAATAATTCAAGCGCCTGTGCAGCTTTTTTCATAGGCTCAATTCCCATTGATCCAGATCTATTTCATATTCAAAAAAATAAATAAATAAATAAAAAAAAGATGAAATGAATTTAATAATACACTTATAATTGAATTACATCATACCTATCAACGACAAAAATTAGTTCAGACATAGTTGCATTTAACGCAAATGTTGGAACCAAAGTCAACATAACACAATTAGTTTGCGTTTCAGGATTGTACTCAACAAAAGCTCTAAAAGAGATTATATCAAAAAGATTAACGATTAAAATAAGAAAGAAAGTAAATGCAAAATTATTAATTAAAATGTTTACCGTGGTTGATTAAGGTCTTTACTTTTAACCACAAGAATAAAATCTTTTTCTAAATAAGTAATTTGTTCGGATAAAGTAACTTTGGAAATTTTAGGATTTTCATCAATATTCAATTCAGTAGAAATTTTATGTGAAGGTGATTCAATATTTTGAATGGTTGAAGTCATTCTACAAGTAATAGCAAGATCTAAATAAAAATCTGCCTTATTAGAATAAGATACGACATCAGGATTAAGAATTTTTCCATCATTTGAGGATGATGAATATTCTGAAGAACCATATCTTGGGGCGATGTTGGTTGGTAGAACAAACCGAATTTTCTCCGTTTCAGAGTCATGTTTAAGTTCAGTAACATATGTTATCTTTATGATTACAGTTTGTCCTGATGTAATATTTCCAACAGAACATTGAAACACATCTTCGGATTCAGATTCTAACAAATAAGCACCATATCCCTTCTGATTAATTAAAAAAAAAGAGAATTAATTCATTTACATACAGAAAAAATAACATTGAAAATTATTAAAATATTTTCACCTGAACTGCTTCAGTATATTCTTTAGCGGCCTCTTTTGATTCTTTTACGATACCCTTTATTTTTCGTCCATCGATTTCTGCTTCAAATCCGCAGATTGCTGCGGCCTCATAAATAGGAAACTTATAGAATGCTTCGATAGTATCTTTTTCAACGTTTTTATAAGTTTGGCTAATCGTAACTATTATAAAAAAAAAATAAGTAAATAAAAAAAATAAATAAATAAATAAAATAAAATAAATAAAATATAAAGAATTATGGACAATAGTATCTTATAATTGATCAACACGAACCTTCAGCGATCATATCAACGACTGAAAAATAATTTAAATATATGATTAAATTAATTGGAATAGCAATTTAAAATATAGAATCAAGATATTTACCATTAGCTTCTACGACAACATTTTGTAAAGGAATCGGAGTTACTCTCCACCCAATAAAACAAAGACCGTAAATTTGCATATTGAAAAAATATCAATAAAAATAGATAATTGCTATGCGGAGAAGCATTAAATGCCAATGAATTTATATTCTTTTTTTGCGGAAATGTAATTCCAGCAAAGCCAATATTAGGTATTAAATTACCCTTTTTCATACTGATCAGCAAATTTAGCCGCAAGCGCAGTAAGTTGCCAACTTATTCGTACTACTGTGCCTGCGGCCTGGGATAAAACAAACTGTACACTAATAAATAACGATAGTAAAAAGAGAAATTTCGTAATAATTTCCATGAAACTTTTATGAGTCTGTATTTATCTCTTATGCATATCAAATTTCGTGAATGCTAGAGTAGAAAAGGGTTGTTTATCTAGAAATTCAGGAGGAAATTATATGAGATCAAATGTTTATTTCCTTTGAGGTTGGTATGTTATAAACGCCCTAAATTGAAACACCGATAAGTTGCCATATCTGTAAACTTCTTTGCCAGATGTGGTAAGTGGAGAAGACAAAACCCTATGTTTTATATATAAAGATAATTTTTATATTCTTATATATTTATATAATACTGTTAAAGAATTTTATTTGAAATAATACATAGAAGGACCAATGATAAAATTTATAATAAAGACTGAACCTTTACGTTCCAGATATTCAATGATACTGATGCAAAGGTAAAGACAAGAATTATTCGATTTGGTAAGCAACGAAGATAAAAGGACAAAGCAGTTAGCTAACAAGATCGCGAGAAACTCAAGCAGGCTGAAGCGAGACGTCAAGATAGGAAACTTGCTAGGGCTTCAAATATTAAATACATTCCATAAAAAAAAAAATGCATTTTTGTCTCTAATTCTATCAAAAAGTATATTTAAATGAATAATGTAATGCTTGAAACTGACATTCATCTTGATCCTATAATCAAATAAACGTTAACCGCATAAATGTCATTACTCCACAATAAATTCACTTTCGTCCTAAAAAGTTAGAACAGATCCTTTTCTAGAAAGGCTAGGAGCAAAATAAATTCTGGATTATTCTTTGATCAGATTCAAAGGTTTGTTCTCTAAATACATCTTAACTTATGTATCTTATAATTTATACTAAAATTATTATTGTAGCATTAAAGAATTCACTTAAATTCTCTTGTGATAGCGGACTAAGTTGTTGCTTTATAACATACCTACTACGATTCTATCCAAGAAAAAGTAAAAATAGAGGGGCATTTATGAAATGAAAAAAAATCAATTTAAAATGTGCTTTAATAATTAATAGTTTCACTTTATCCATAATTTAATATGGATGGGAGCAATTATTTTAAAAATTATGATCCTACAACCCTCATCTATCGAAAATAAATATCAAGGCTTTCTAATACTGTATACAATAAAAAAGCTGGTTTGGTTTCGCTTAGTTCTTGTTTTTGGCGCAGTACGAAGACGTTAACAGAGTATTCATAATAAATTCTGTCTCTATAATGCATGACCTGAAATCTCAAAATGGATAACAAAATCCCACGAACAATTTATAGTACGATGGAACGATGTTTTTGCTCATGTGTTAACTAATATGCAACTTGAAATGTATAAATACCAGCTGCGTAATTATGTGCGCCAAAGATAAAGGACCAAGATGAGATCAAGAAAAAAATGTTTGCAACAATCTTCCGAAATAGGGTTTCAACATTATTTCTTTAAAGGATATGCTCGTACTTTTAAAGTAAGCGTCAATTAGTTTATAATAAAAAATTTTGGTGTTATTTTCGAACTTCATTTATTATTCTTATAGATTTAGATACATATATTTTACTGTAAAATGTATAATTTATTTATTTAATATATACTGTATTTCGGTAACCATAAAAAATAAAAAATATCTACATATTATACATAAATACTACAAAACAAAATTTTCATCAAAAGAATATTATAAATTACTTATTCATAACCCAATTTTTAATCCATTCTTTAGCTTTTTCCCCAATAATTTTTTCTTTTTCTTCATCTTCAACCATTTTCTTTAAAGCTTTAACAGCTTTTTCATAACACAACTCACTTTCATCTTTAAATTTTTTAAACATAATTATTTCCAGATAAGCCAATGCAATACTAGTGGTTAATATTTCCTCAATTTCTTTAATACCAATATTACCCATTTCTTTTATAATTTCTTGTTTTAAATTGATGAAATCATTTAAATCATTCTTATAAAAAAATTTATAAAACGATTCCTTTGATGAGAATTTACCATCAAATGATTGTAATTCTAAAAATTCAAATAAATTTCCAATTTGTGATTCCTTATGATTGACTTTAGATTTACTATCATCAAATACACTTCCAATTTGTAATTCTTTATGATTAAATTCAGATCCAATGTATAGTCCTGTTATTGTAGGTTGTCCTGTTTCTTTTGGTTCGGATTTTGCTGGTATAAGAGATCGAATTCTATTGAAAATAATTTCTTATTTCATATTTACAGCGTAATCAAAAAAAAAAACTTAAATTAAACTACTGACCCCAATCTTACTAAATCCATTATATTAAACCCGCCGCCACGAACGTTTAAACTTGCATCCTAATATTTAAGTCGATTAAAGATCATTTAATAAAAATCACTCTTATACATTAAACCAATATTACTGTTAATAAGTGTGTTTCATTACTTTAAATATACAAAATATTAACATTTCTTCTTACCATTACTGGATGTGATATCCCACTGTATGTACTGAATTGAGAAACTAATTGAGGAACATTCCTTTTTTGTGGAATTGTTCGAGATTTAATTAGAACTTCACTAATTTCATTATTTCTTTCATCGATTGCAATAAAACTAATAATAAAAAGAGATAATCATGATTATTATTCAAAACTTTTATATAATATAATCAAAAAGAAAATAAATAAACAAAATTATACCTTGTAAATTTTGAAGCTAAATTATAAGTTTTGCCAAGTTTAACAATATGTTCTTTAACGAATGAAGCTGGAATAAATTTACCAACATTTTTAGGAAGTTTATGAATAAATGATTTTTTATCATCAAGATCTTGAATAAGTTTTCTTGCCGCTAATCTATGAATTTTTGAACCTTGTAAGGTAACAGGATCCAAAGGAATATCAAGTTCCATAGGATGACCATCATGAGAAGTAGCTTTTAATTTAATAGTTTTACATGGCTCAATATTTTTTTCCAAAATACAATAGGCCATAAAACGAATACCAGTATAAATTGGTGGAATAATATATGGAGCTTGTTGAATCTTAATAGATGGTAAAGATTCTGTCTCATCACTCATAAAGCTAATAGCCGATTTATCATCTTCTTTTGATTCCAAAAGATCTAGACTAGTCCAAGTAATTTTATAATCCTTAATTGGTGGTTTTAATGCACTTTTCAGCATTTCAATAACTTTTCTATCCATTCTTTCATCATTTGTTACAAATTGAGCATATCCTCTACCAGCACGGGCAACAGATTCAACTAAATTATGAGAAACAGAATCACCAATTCCTAATGAAAAAAGCCGTAAATCATTCGTTTTTTCTTCATTTTTACGTACAAGTTCTACAATCTCATCAACATCCCAAACTTTGCCATCTGTAATAAGAAATACAGAAATTGGCATATCATCCCTTGAATTTTCAAATGCCCATTCTAATGCACTATAAATTTCTGTTCCCCCATAATTTGACTTCATTGTTTGAGCAAGATTAAGAGCTTTAGATAAAGACGTTTCAGAATAAAGTTGACTTTCTGGAAATAAAGAATCATGATAAGATCCAAATGATATTACATTAAAGTAGCAATTTTCAGGAAGTGAATGCAATAACAATTCAAGTGCTTGTGCGGCTTTCTTCATAGGTTCAATACCCATTGATCCTGATCTATTTCATATTCAAAAAAATAAAAATTCATTGTAAATTAAATGGAAATTTCACTTCAAAAATTATTTACATAGGTGACATACCTATCTACAATGAAAACTAACTCAGACATGATTACATTTAACGAGAATTTTGGAACCAAAGTCAACATAATACATTTAGTTTGTGTTTCAGGATTGTACTCAACAAAAGCTCTAAAAAAAATATATAATTATATTAAAAATGAAAAATAAAAAAAAAAATTATGTATATATAAATACAAAATTATTAATTAAAATATTTACCGTGGTTGATCAATCTCTTTACTTTTAATCATGAGAATAAAATCTTTTTCTAAATAAGTAATTTGTTCGGATAAAGTAATTTTAGAAATTTTGGGATTCTCATCAATATTCATTTCAGTAGAAATTTTATGTGAAGGTGATTCAATATTTTGAATAGTTGAAGTCATTCTACAAGTAACAGTAAGATCTAAATAAAAGTCTGCTTTATTAGAATAAGATACAACATCAGGTTTAAGAATTTTTCCATCATTTGAAGATGACGAATATACTGAAGAACCATATCTTGGAGCGATATTAGTTGGTAGAATAAATCAAATTTTCTCTGATTCAGAATCATGTTTAAGCTCGGTAACATATGTAATTTTAATAACCACGGTTTGTCCTGATGTGATATTTCCAACAGAACATTGAAAAACATCTTCGGATTCAGATTCTAACAAATAAGCACCATGTCCTTTCTATTCAATTCAAGAACAATTAAACTTATATATAAAAATAATGCATTAAATCATTTTTAAATTTTATCAGATATTACCTGAACTTCTTCAGTATATTCTTTAGCGGCCTCTTTTGATTCTTTTACGATGCCCTTTATCTTTCTTCCATCAATTTCTACCTCAAATTCGCAGATTGCTGCGGCTTCATAAATAGGAAATTTATAGAATGCTTCGATGGTATCTCTTTCAACATTTTTATAAGTCTGTCTGATAGTAACTATTAAAGATGAATTATAGTATATTTATAAGGTTTAAAAAAAAATCATATCATATAATTTGACCAAACTACGAACCTTCAGCGATCATATCAACGACTAATATTTAAAGAGAATTAAATGAAATATCATTTTCATATCATGTATAAAAAAATTGTCAAGTAAACCGGCTTACTTTTAGCTCCGATAATAACATTTCGTAAAGGAATAGGATTTATTCCTATTTCAGTTGAAAAACAAAGACCGTAAGTTGACATCTTGGGAAAAAATTAAAAAATTATTAATTTCATTTCATTGCCCTATTATATTATTTGTCAATGCGTGGACCAAACTTTATTTAGTAAGATTAAACACTTAGACAACCTTTCGATCACATGATAAAAAAAGTCATCATCTAAAATTAGGCAAAATGTGAAATATAGAAATATAACAAGACAGAAAGACATTTATGGAATGATATCACACAGTATACAATTCAAGAAATATACATTCTTTTATTTAAAAAAATTCATTACAAAAAAAAAAATTATAAATCTTAAATCTCAACAATTGTAGAAATCATGAAATATCGTCCAATAAACCTTGTAGTAAACAGATCAGAAAGTTCGTTAACTTGAATTCTAAAAGAACTATGAGAAAGATAATTGAAATTTAAAATTTGTTAAGTGGAATAAAAAAAAAAAAAAAGATTCCTCAATAACATGAAGCCAGGCTAGTGAATATTTAAATAAAAATGATTGTTGCATTTGTGATAGGATTGGGGGTATTTTCAAAGTGCGATAAACATTAGATGTAGATGTATTGAAAAATTATGAAAAAAAAAAAGATCAAATGTTCGTTATTTAAACCAATATGTCCAATTCGCCTGTATAGGCATATATATAAACGAAGAAAATATATAGAAAAATCCTCTTTTATATCCAAACCTAATATCGTCATTAATATCTTCATCTATTTCTTTTCTGTCCAAAAACTGATTTGTATAGCATGGAAATTATTCCAAGAGTAAACGTCGTAGCTACCGTAGTTACTAAATAAACTATATTAAAATCTAATTTATTCAAGTCGTCATGTTGTTGGACAGATTTTAGATCTTTTTGTAAAACTTCTCGGGATGTTATCTCTATAGGAGGCTTCTTCTTGCTTTTAGATTTTATGCTTAATGATTCTTTAGTTGGAGAAACAATTTCTCGTGACGCATTGGTAGCTACAGTTATATTATGAGTAGTATACATATCAGCATTTCGCGTTGATTCACCAGGTGATGACGCATTTGGTGATATTGGAGATATCTTACGTTGACTTATCTTGCCAGCTGAAATATTTACTCCTGTTAAGGATTCTTCGGAATTTTCTTGTTTTTCGATCAATTTTAGTTTTTCGATCGCTTTTAATACATCCGCATTAATCATATCTTGATCATTTGCAGGTGCTATTACAGTTGTGGGCATTGAAGATACCTTCTCATCAGCTGTGGCACTACTTTCTGGTTTTTCATATTGAACAGATGAAGGCTCAGCTATTACTTTGACTTCTGTTGTTGAATTAATATTTTCTTTGATAACGAGTTTTTCTCCACTCATGATATCGTATTCTTTTGCCTTTTCTTCAACGATAATCTCTCGAGTTTTATCTTCCATGTGTGATTCATTATTAAAAATGGTCGATTGCGCAGGCATCTCTCTTACGAGAGTGCTTTCGAGATTTTCATTTACATTTGTAGAAGACGGGATTCCTTCTTGTTTTGTGACTGTCTCCTCAACAAGGGACGTTGAAAGGATTTCATGCGATTCGGTTACTTCATTATTTGAATTAATTTTTTCAATTACGTGATCAGACTTGGGAGTACCAGTATTTTCTTCAATTAATGCCCAAGTGTCCTTATTCGACCATTCAACTTGAGTATTCTCGGACCATACATAGGCCGTTGACTCGTACGATTCTAGCCATGTACTAGGAATAGTTTCATCCATCGATTCATCCTTAGCCCAAGTATGATTTAATATAACCTCCTTAATAGACTCTGGAGATACTCCTTCAGGATATGTCTCTCCATTGAAGTGATTGAACATATCATCATAGGTCGAATATTCATTATCATCATCCTTATTATAATCATCCTCCTCATAATCATCATCCTCATCATCATCATCATCATCATTTTCATTTATTGGGTCAAGTTCAGGTTCATAAGTTTCTTCATAATCCACATCTGTAGAGGGCATTATTGTTTCTGTAGCATTAGTTGTTGAATCGGGTATTTTAACGCTTGAAGGTGAAACATTCTGTTCGTGTTTTTCATCGATTGAAGGAGGTTTATCCTCGATAAATTCTGTAACTTTAGATTCATTGATGGATTCATCTTTAATAATAGATTGTTCAGTAAATTCATTGATGGATTCATCTTTTATAATAGATTGTTCAGTAAATTCATTGATGGATTCATCTTTTATAATAGATTGTTCAGTAAATTCATTGATGGATTCATCTTTAACGACAGATTGTACAATAATAACTTCGTTACTCAATTTACTTAATCCCTCAATTCCAGAGTTGGGTGTCTCTTGGGTAATTGTTGTTATCGAAGAAATTCCTTCATCTTGATTATTGGATACCATTACTTCCTTTGTTTTTTCAGAAGTTACTTCACCGGAAATATTAATTTCTTTTTCAATAAATGTAACAGGATTCGTTGAATCATCATGTGAAGTGGATGAAGTATATTGAGACTCTTTTAGAGTTTCCTCATCAATAACGATATCAGGAGTCTTTTCAATGGATTCATTATTTGCGACGTGCTCTGCGGATAACTTTTCGTTATCAGATTCAATAATTGTTTCTTTCATAATTGAGGTGGTTTCAATCTCTAGTGCCTCTGATACGGAATTGTCACGTGATTGGTCAATTTGAACTGCTTCGGAAGATTCAGTAGAAGATTCTGTGATCTTTTCTGTAACATCTGATTCAACGTGAACTTCATCAACAAACTGTTCAGTTTTTTTAGAAACCTCCTCGTGCTGATGCACGATCTGATCATCATCATGCGGGTGCTGTTCTTTCTGATCATCAGTTGTTGCTGTGACCTGATCATCAAAATGCTGGTAATGTTCTTTTTGATCATTATTAATACTGACCTGACTTTCCTCATGCTGATTTTGCTCAATTTGGACTTCAGATAAGATCTGTTTCTCCCCTTGTTGAAGCTGAATTTGATTTTCCTCGAGTTGAAGTTGATCTTTTTGGATATCAACTTCGTCCACATTTTGATTTAGTTCTTGGTCCTCGTTTACAAGTTGATTTTCATTAAAATGTTCTTTGTGATGGATTTCAGATTCAAGATTTTCAACTTTCTGCTCTTCATCATCTTTTTGATCGTCAGTCATTTTTTCTTCTTCAGATGGAAGAGGAGGTGGTAATGGAACTTCATCTTTTTGATCCTCAGTCATTTTTTCTTCTTCAGATGGAATATGAGGTGGTAATGGAATGTCATCTTTTTGATCCTCAGTAATTTTTTCTTCTTCGGATGGAATAGGAGGTGGTAATGGAACGTCATCTTTTTGATCCTCAGTCATTTTTTCTTCTTCAGATGGAATAGGAGGTGGTAATGGAACCTCCTTTTGATCCTCAGTCATTTTTTCTTCTTCAGATGGAAGAGGAGATGGTAATGGAACCTCATCTTTTTGATCCTCAATCATTTTTTCTTCTTCAGATGGAAGAGGAGGTGGTAATGGAGGTTTCACCTCAATTACATGATTATAATTCCCACTTTCATCAGGATAAGAAGGTGTAGTAGGATCCAATACCCAATTACCGTCAATAACAAATTTATAAAAATATTTTTTATCTGGTACTAAACTTAAAGTAACTTCGCTAACATTATCAGCATTTTTATTCATATCTATTGGAGTCCATAGTGGATTTGGAGGATCAAATGAACCAGCAATACAAATATGATTACCCCATTGTGACCAAGTAAATGTGATTGGTACATGTTGTGAATTGTCTACGCTCGACATTCTTTTTTTAAAAGTATTCTATAAAAGTCTATTTTTGAAAAAAAAAAAAAAAAATATATATATATATAATTATTAGATATTGATTACCTCAAGGAAAAAAAAAAAAATAATTATTACTTTTATGATGATGATCATCAAAAACAAACAAATAAATAAATACGCAGCAATGGCATTATGAATAAACAATCTGTGTCACGCTTAAATGAATCCCACACCACACACATACAACCAAGATTTCGGTAACCTATCATACAATTATAGAAGTTCAGATTTACCTTTTAATCGGATGTAGTATTGCTCCTCGTTGTCACAATCTTTATACGTGAGTATTATTTACAAAGGGTTAAGGAAAAAAAAAATTTTTTAAAAACAGTAAATTTATATATAAAAAAAAAAAAGAAAGAAAGTGACGACAAAATAATTTTCTTATTTATATATTTTCAAAAAAAAAACAAAGCTTGAAGGGCTTTCAAACAAGTAATAATAATTTTCTTTATTGAAAAAGAAAAAAAAAAAAATAAAAAAAAAAAAAAAAAAAATTTGATGAAAAAAAAAAAAGGTATTGTGGATAAGTGGGAATGTAATGGATATTTATGAGTTTTTTTTTTTTTACGTGAATCGATTATTTTTAGCAATTATAATAAAAGTATATAGAAAGAGATATACAGCATATTTGATACATAAAGTAAAAAAAAAAAAAATTTTTTTTTTCCTGGACAAAGAAATTTGATACCAAAAAAATAAAAATATATACAGGTCCTAGCGTAAAAAAAAAAAGGTTGTTTCCCAACCTTCCATTAAACGTTAATTCTAAATTCGTAAATGTAAATAAAAAATATATATTTGTATATTTTTAAAGTAGAACCTGATCATAAGATAAAGTAACGAAAAATTTTTTCTGACAAGGGGGAATGGGCTTTTTTTATATATATAAATGGTAAAATAAAATAGAATATATGCATATACATATATACATATATATATTTTATGTTATGTATGTATGTATATATATATATATATGTATGTATGTATGTAAGTAAGCATGTATGAATGTATATTTTTTTTTTTTTCTTTCTGATAACATAATAAAAAAAAAAAATTATGTGATGATTGTCGTGGAGAAAATTTTTTTTCTACCCTTAAAAAAAAAATGATAAGGGATTTTGAAGATTAATGAAAAATTTCTTTCTTTTTTTGGTAAAATGGATGTATTTATAATTTTGTAATATATAATGAGAAAATAATGGCACTTTTTTTAATAGGAAATAATCAACAGCAAAAAAAAATTTTTCTTAACTTGTGAGAATTTTTTTTTTACAAGTTAACAAGAATCTTTTCTAGTTTATAAAAAAATATCATTTCTTTTCTTTCGATATATTTTTTTTTTGTACGTGCGAATAGAATCAAATAAAAAAGCGAGTAACGAAACTTGTTTTAATAATAATAAAAAATCAAAAAAAGGCAACAAGAAAATATTCTAATTTTTTTAATTTATAATTTATTAATTAAAGTCTTTACTAAATTAAGTATTTATTTTTCTTTATTTATTTATTTATTTTCCACTCAGATCCGATATTTTTATAGCGTGAGCAAAAATCACACGTTTAATAAATATTGTTATCATAATCTTGTAATCTTGATAAAAGTTTGAAAAATACCAAAAAAAAAAAATCATTAAAAAAACGTGAAATTATATTTCTCGAGAATTTATCGCAATATCTTTTTTTTTTTAAATTTTACCCTATTTTTTTTATTTTTTTCAAAAAATTTATTATATTCTCCCTTTTTCCTCTAATCTAAATAAAGTAATTCATATGATAACCTTGAAAACATATTCATTCAAGATCTACTTCGTTATTATCGTTATTATCAATTATTACTATTGTTTACATATTTATTATTTTCACATTATTTTCAACTAAATCACTATAAATAATTAAAGGTCTAACTTGTTTTTAATTTCAACGTTTTCGGTTTTTTCGTTGTTTTTTTTTTTTTTTTTTCCCCCAAAAAAAAAATTTTTTTTTTTTTTTTTTTTTTTTTTCGCGAATATAAACATGTAATCATTCACAAAGAACTATAAGATTCTTAGATTCTTTGGATTCTTTCTAATGTAATTTTATGTCAGTTTTCGTTATTCTTTTGGGGATGATTTTCATCTCCCCCAAAATAATTCTTGGCCTAAATTAAAATTATATTTATGCCAAAATTATATTTGTCACGTGATAATTATGATGATACGTAAGGTTACGTTACAATTATCCTAATTATCCTAATTATCCTTATCTTCCCTATCGTCCCTATCATGATGATATCGGACTCTGTTGCTGCTGTTGTGGATCAAATTGTAAAAAAAAATTTTATAGAACCAATTATGTGATTTTGTCTTTCTAATGTGATACATTCTTGAGAATCTTTATCAAGTGATATTTTTTTTTCTCTTTTTTTTTTTATAGATATTAACTCCGTTCTTTTAAAAAAAAAATTTTTTGGTTGCTCTTTATCAAAAATAGTCTCTTTATTTATCTCACGCGTTTTTTTATGCCCGTTTAACTAGATTTGTACACTAAGTAAAAAATGTACCTGGGCGTCAAAAAAAAAAAAAAAAAAAATATAACAATCAAATAACAAACAATCAAAGTAAAAAAGCCGAAAGATGCAATGTATCGTAAGAGAATTAATTTACTTATGTTTTCAAAATAATGAAAAAATTTTTTACGTTTTTTTGAAAAAATTGTTGGATTGAAATGTTTAGGAATGAATGAAAATTTTTAATAATGTATGTTTCCCTCTCTTTTTTTCTTTATTATTAAAATGAATGTGTGTCTGTTCACATTATCCGCTGTAATCAATTATTAAAAATTCTTTTTGAACACAAAACGCCCCATATGTTTATTTCCAAATATTACTTAGTTTTCATATGATTATTAAAAACTCCATGGGGAAAAATTCATTATGTGCGAGAACACATGATTTTAAAATTGAAAAAAACACATACCTATATCACGTGGTTTATCTAAAATGTTGTCATCATATTAAAAACATTTGGTTGGATGAATTAAAGGTGCTTAATCATAAAAATCCCGGAAAAATATAAAATTATACAATCCCCTCCTTTAATTAACCTTTTTTTTTTTCTTTCTTTCAAAGTGTAATTTCATTTTTGAATAATAGAATGATCGATCCCTATGACTTTTGCGATGTTATCAATGTTCTTAACAAAGCATTTGGTTATTAGTCTTCTTTAATCCAAAATGATGAATATCCGCCTCCTTTGTACTGTTTACTCTCCAAATAAGTGAAAATATACGTTTATATAATCATGAGAGTGCAATGAAAAAATATATATCATCATTTAAACTTGTAACCGGGACTCAACAGTTGCTTCATCTGCTTCATCTGCTTCATCTGATTCCTTTTTACAAATTCCAATTTGATGATATTTGATCTCTTGAAAAAATTTAATGTTTTGTGCTATTTGGTTTCCTTTATCTTCTATATCCCTACCATGTTTTATTTTAAATAAACAATGAATTGGTAATTATATTTAACTATTAATAAGATCATTATATCCCCACACATTTTGCTTTCCTAATCTATTCTATTCCCCTATATCACATTGGTGAAATTCTAACCCCCATAGGATTAGCTTAACCCTTTGTTGATGCTAAGAATGGTTGGAGACATCAGACATGACATATTGAAGAATATGATCATCACTATTTCTAAAGGTAAGCATGCCATCTGACATCCCCCTATTTCACACTTACAATTCTACAATGATAAAAGGATTATATTATTATTAAAACTCAATTATTAATTCCCTTCTTTCTAGAACATACATCCACGTATCACCTAATCACATGTACATTTAATTAATGTTAAAAATATATAACTATTTTTTTATTAGAGTTGATTATTAACAGCAAAACAGCAAAAGTAATTTTGTACATCAAGAAAAGAAAAAATATACTTATTAATATATATATATATATATATATATGTAAATAAAAGTAATTTTCAAATTTATCCTCAGATTCACCCTCAGATTCACCCTCAGATTCACCCTCAAATTCATGAGAACAAATTTATAAATAATTATTAATAAATCTATAACGCTCTTAATAATTGTGAGCAAATATACAACAAATACATAATAAATTCTAAATTACGTATTATTTTACCTAATTAACGTTTCGATCCCTTCTTTTGAAAGAAAAAAAAAATAATAATAAATGCTTTTGTAAAAATGAACCAAGACTCACCATCTTAAACTTTAAATTGTTCCAAAAGTGATTTTATTTATTCCAAAAGTGTTCCAAAAATAGTATCCCAAATTTTACTTGTAATTCCATAACCTAATTCATAATTCTTATAATGATGAGCCAAATGATAAGTCTTCATTTCTCTCAAGTGTTTACCAAATGGTTTAGCATGATGGAGATGATAATGAGTTAAATCATAACAAATATAACCAAACACTGCTCCTGCAATTAAACCATGTCCAATTGAAACTGGAAAAATCGAATATACAAGCTGTATAATTGGAATTGCAATAGCAAATCCAAGAACTGGTGGCATTACAAGACGAAGCCTAAATAAATATATATGTTATTATAATAGAATTGATTTTAAAATAAAAGGTATCACTCTAATAAAAAAAAAACTTACTTATCCATTGGCAAATAATGATGTATTCCATGCAAAGTAAAATGTACACAAAGGGCAAAAGGATGATCAGGTAAAATTGCATCAACGTGAAATAAAAATCTATGAATTCCATATTCCAATAAAGTCCACATTCCAATTCCAATAAGAAATAATATACTAACAGGTTTTGATCCTAATTCTGATGCCATGAATATATGATATGATACTATTGGAAGCCACACTATTGGAATCACATACCATGGAGTTTTTGTTAACAATTCTAACCAAGGGTTCTCAAATAATTTTGCTGAATATGGAAGATGTCGTGGTTGATGAATTTGTTTAAGGTAAAATTCTTTACTAAAATTACAATTAAACATTTGAACAAATAATGGTCTATTAAGGTTAAGAAATTTTTCTTTCTGGAGATCAATATTAACATCAGTGGTTTCCGGATTAAATTGATCAATTTTTTCATCAAATCGATGATTAGTAAAAATTTTATTATCCATTGAATTCAAAGAATTATTGTTATTAGGTCCCTCAACTATTTCTCCTATACACAAATCTCCTAAAATTTCATATGCAGTTTCGGAATGCTCGTGTGAAATCGGGTCAATTAAAGTTTTCGTCACGTCTTTGCCACCCCATTCTTTAATTAACTCTGGTCCACCTGGGTGGTCCATTGCAAATTCTGTCACGTCATAAACTTTGTTATTATGAATAATCCATAGGTCTGAAGTTGTATTATGTTTCGCCACCTCTTCACGAGTGTATCGAAAAAGCATTCGTCCCGGCATTATATTTCTAAAATACAAATAAAAGGTTGCAAATTAATTAGCGGTTTTATTTGAAAAATAAACAAAAAAACGAAAATCATTAACCGTATAAATAAATTACCGTGTAAATTTTATAAATTAATAAAAGTTACGTGAAGACACTATTGATCGCGAGAGGAATGGTAACAAACGATTGATTATTAAAGTTCAATTAGTCAACTTGGCTAGGCTGTTAGAAATTATAAGGTTAACTAGCACGACATTTGAGACTATCAAACTAACCATTAATTAATAAAAACGAATGAATTATTCTGCGGCTCTGCGCCACAAAATTTGATATGATTATCATCTAACGCGGGTAACGAGTAAATATTTTACCGTAATTCCGTAATTCCGTTTTAAAATTTTGATGTTTTGCTACACAAAAAATTATATATCGTCATGTTTACAATCATTTCCATTGTTATCTACGTATTTTTTAATATTATCAATATACTTAGAATGGAAAAATTAATTTATTATTCGTACTGCGTCTATTTTAGTATTACTTGCAGATATATTTATTCCACGCGGCTAAAATATTCCCATATTATCAATTTGTAACACTTGTAGTTTGAAATATTAGTGGACAAATTAAGATTGTAACTTTGAGATTACAACTTGCATCTATTCTAAACTATGGGGGGATATATAATATATATATGGTATATATGGATGAATGAAAACTGATCATTGAGAATATATTTAATAATAAGAATTTTTTTTTTTTTTTTTTTAAAAAAAAAAAAAAAAAAAATTTTTTTTTTTTTTTTTTTTTAATTTTTATTTTTTTTATTTTTTTTTTTTTTTTTTTTTTTCCCTAAAAAAAAAATTTTTTTTTTTTTTTTTTTTTTTTTTTTTTTTTTTTTTTTTTTTTTTTTTTTTTTTTTTTCCCCCAAAAAAAAATTTTTTTTTTTTTTTTTTTTTTTTTTCGCGAATATAAACATGTAATCATTCACAAANAAAAATTTTTCATCAGGGAAAAAAAATTTTAATAAACTAAAAAATTCTTTTGAAATTTCTATCATAAATTTTTTTTTTTTATTTTTGAAAATTTGAAATTCTATTTTTTTTTTTTTTTTTTTTAAAAAAAAAAAAAAAAAAATATCTTTTTTTGATAATCTAATTAATCTAATTAAAAATATAAAACCTTTCTTATCTCATTTTTAAAAAAGAAAAAAAAAAGGAAAAATTATCAAGAATTTTAAAATTTATTTTTTTTTTTATAAAATTATCCATATGATTATATTCTTAACTAAATTGTTCATTTTTAAATCTTTTAATTACTCCACGTCAATTATATCTAATCGCCTCTTTTCATAAAGATTATAGCACGTGAAAAGCCGGAGACAAATTTCAAGCGCCATAAACAAAAGCATTATTAATAGATAAGGAAACTTAACTTCTAATGGAAATTGTGCGACAAAATATTGTACGCGTCTTTATACTTAATCATGTGATTGCGCGAAAATTCGGGATTTATTAAAAAAAAAAAAACCATCTTTTATCAAAAAAATTTTGAAAAAAATTTTTCATCAGGGAAAAAAAATTTTAATAAACTAAAAAATTCTTTTGAAATTTCTATCATAAATTTTTTTTTTTTATTTTTGAAAATTTGAAATTTTATTTTTTTTTTTTTTTTCTTTCTAATTTCGTCCTACAGATTCCATCTTTCAATTAATAGGGCTACATTTTGAGATTTTAAAAGATTTTTCTTTAATTATAAATCAAAACAAGTTGATCATAACTATTTATCATTAATGATGTTTCTATGAAACGATGAAACGACGATTATCACCTGTGATGGCATGATTTTAAAAGATCCTAATTGATTTTCGATATGGGGCGTTCGGAAGATCTCATCGAATACTGGAAGTTTAAGAATTTATCAAAATAATTGTGGCTTACACGGGAATATTTTTTTTAATCAGCTTAAGAAAACTTTTTCTAATGATCAAAATTTCTCGCTCGTGTGACAATTTAAACGTGTTAACGTCAACGCAAAAAGATCTTGTACTATGTCATTTCGATGCAACAAATACTTTATTAGACTTTTTTAGTGTTGTGACTCAAGGGGTAACAGTACATGGTCCGGGTTCTATCAGTAAAGTCTGATTATTATTTTAACAAGATGAAATAAAAAGAGTGATTTTTTTCAAAAAAAAAAAAAATTTTTTTTTTTTTTTTTTTCCTTAACAATAGCAAA
>QZLH01000001.1:448932-463110 GCA_003833135.1 Oehlia diaphana
TTAAAAATAATAAAGATTTTCAAAATGAATTATGAATTATCTTTATTATCGTATTATATTATTTAAATTTGTATATACTATATTATATTACTCAATTATATTGTTATTAAAGTAATAAAGATCAACCTGTTTTAAATTTTTTACGATTAGTAATTTAACCTGTTTATATAATCTTCTTAATACTTTTAATTCTTCACCCACTTCACTGAATTCTAGCCCTTGTTCGTATAAAAATCTTATAGTTTCATTTATAGATTTTTTAGTTTCTGCCAAATTAATTTTTTCCAGTGTAAATAAACCAATTTTATCTACATTTTCCTCTTTCTTATTTGCATTTAATACCGTATCAACAATTTCTTCATCAGTAAGTCTACCCTCTGGCATTTCATCCTCAATATAAACATATTTATACGCATTAATATCATTATTTGGAAGCTGGAAAATTAATATATCAAGGTCATCAATTTCTCTATCAAAACTAAGAAATAAATATACATTAGAAGAATTTCATGCATAATATTCATTTTATTTAATAATAATACCGTACCTATCAGAAATTACTGAATCATAATCTTCAAATTCTTCAAAATCATTTGGTAGGAGAATACCAGTCTTTTTCCAGCAATTTGAGATTGTTTGAGATGACACCATAGACCATGCTTCAGCTGCATTTTGTAAAGCATCATAGATAGTATAATCAGCAAGTTCTTATACAAAACCATCCTGCACATCATCATATGCATTAATTCAATTTTGAATAAAAAGATGCTTGTAATGACACTTAAATGAATGAATAATTCCTGTATCATATGGTTGAAGTTCAGTAGTGGTATTTGGTAGAAGAAATTCCACATTTACATTATCTAATTTTTCTCAAGTTTCGTCTAAAATAATGTGTACTGACACATTATCAATTAAAAGGAGAATTCTTCAGTTTTTTTGCTTCATTATCCCATTTAGTTTAAGAAGAATTTCATTAAAAATACTAATTTGCATCCATGCCTTTTTATTCCAAAAATAATGAACAGGAAGATTTTTGTAGTTGACATTTTTTATAACGTGAGGTGTTTTGTATTTATGAATAAATATAAGGATCATTTTTTCAGTATCAGTTGTATTTGCACAGCAAAATATTGTAACCCGAGATTTTTCATTCTTATGACCTGATATAAGTGTTCATGCCAAAACTCTAGAAGGTTCCATTTTCCAGAAAAAACTAGTTTCATCACCATTCCAAATATCTTCAGGATTGTAAGGTGCAAGAAGCTGTTGTAAAGCAAGATGGTCACTTTCTATTGATTCAGCAGAAGGTGCACTTGCAGCTTCACCTTGCTTCTTAAACTGGTGTAAATCATGACGTTTCTTAAAGCCACCTAACTATTCCTCTGAATAATAAAAGTCTTCTATAGACAATTGTTTGGCAAAATAACTTGCCTTTGTCTTTAAGATATTGCCATCAATATCCTGCCTTGTGTTAAGTGCATTATCAACCCAAATACTCAGCGCATTTTCAAGTTAGGGTCATTTTGGATTACGAAATTTTTTAACGCTTTCTTGTCCTTCTAAAATAGAAAGCCAATGCTCTTTCTCTTGCAAAATATCAGTAACTGTTGACTTTTCAATATGATATTGTTGTGCAAGTTCAATATTAGAAATAATTGAATTTTTTTCTTTGATTTCACAAAGTTTCCATTTTTATGCAGGTGTAAAAATAATCCTTTTCTTTGTTGACATATTGCCATGTATTAATATTGGGTTTTTTAAACAGATTTTTCTGTATTCCAATGAAGAAAAAGATTATTCGCGTAAATGATTATCTGTGACTACAATATATCAATTTTTAATTTACATGATCATTCGGTATATCAAATATGTGGCTAATATATTTGATTAACAAATACAAGTTCGGATGTGATATATAGCATTTTACTATATAATTTCGTTATATTCAGTGTAATTAAATATATGAAAATCAGTTCTGCACTATTTGGTTCGATATAATAAATTTTCGGTATATCCAGGTTCGTTATAACCAGTGGTGACTGTATATATAGTATATTCGATATTATATATTAAATTTTACCTTGTGACACCTACCGCCTATAAGATAAAAATTTACCTTATATTACCACTGACGTAGTGCTAAGTTCTTAAAATAACATTGCTTGGTTAAAACAAAAATTATAACAAAATTTAAAATTTCTTACTAAAATTTTAATTTGCGATAGTTTCCCTAAATTATTTATTTAAAATAATTAATTTTGCACTTTTTACTCATAAGAAAAAGGCTAAAAGAATGTGTTATATATTTTTGCTGACGAAATATATTTTTATTAATTTTTAACTACGGAATTCTGGACTTTTTTTAAATCTTATTAAAAATTACAGCTATTTATAAAAATTAAGAAAATCATTTCTATTATTTACTATCTTTTCTTATTAAAAATTTTGAAGATCTAAAAAAAATTCATTATTGTGTGACTATCTCGTGACTAAATTAAACTAAACTATAAATAAAATTATTCTAAAAATAAATAACTATAAATAATATTATGTAACTATATTCTACCATTTCTTTTAACTATTCTGGTTAAATATTATTCCTTCGGTTAAATGTTTATCCATCGGTTAATTATTTATCCGTCAATTAATTTTCGGTTATTACAACCTTGTAAAATCAGAAACCTTAGAAACTTACTATGAAAATTTACTATACGCATCCAGTAACCTGTTTTAATTTTAACTTATAATACTGGTAACCTTTATTTAATCTATATTTAATTTTACCTTACCCTATTAAGAGACCTATAATAACAAATTATTATGAAATTTACCTTATATTTCCAGAGACCTATATATAAAGTAAGCGAGGTCTTAGTAATATTATAAAAACTATTATATAGCTTTAAAATTTTTAAGCAATATTTTTGAATATGAAAAAAGCTTTTGACAAGTGATTTATTATCAAAGACTTCATCAGATTTTTTTAGTAAAATAAATTTCATACTAACAGACTGACATTTTTAAGATACTAAAAGATATTATTAAAAAACATGTAATAATTTTATAATATCTTAAGTATCTCTATAAAAACTATTTTTAGAATACTTTCATTTGTTTACTAAAATGATATAAACACTATACATGCTGCTCAAATTATTTTAGGATGCTACAATTATAATTTAGAATGCCGTAATTCATTCAGTTTATATATAATTTACTATGTAAAGTGCCAAAATAATTTGGGATGCCATAATTGAATTTGGAATTTTACTTATAATTATGGCAGCCCAAAATAATTTGGGTAGTATGTATAATAAACACAACTTCTTAAATCTCCTTTAGAACCTCATTTACTATTAAGATATATCACCGGTAAAAATTTTACTTTTATATAAATTTTACCTTAGAATTTGCTTAAATTCTATTAGTTAATTAACTAAAAAGAAAAAAATTATAATAATGTAATGTAAAATTTTCTTTTATAATAAAATCTACAAAGAATTTTATATGTAAATCTTACCTTAGACTATAAGGTGACCTATCTTAATAGGATCTCAGATAATTATAATAAAGATCATATATATAATTTTGCATTTTTAATAGAAAAGTCATATGAAAAATGAGTATTTTAAGAAAAAGTTACAATATAATTTCAGATAAAATTTTAAGGTCACATGTGATTTTTCTAATAAAAGCATATATTTGAAAAATATTATATGCAGTATTACATCAATTTTCAATATACAGTATATAGTAAATAAGAAAAATACATTTTAAATTAAATAAATTTACCATAATATAAATCTTATTTTATGTGATAAATTTACCGCAATGTATCAAATTTACTTATTTGCTTTAGCTCAAAATGATGGTACAAAAACTGGAAATTTAAGAACTAAAAGATGGCAAAATAGAATTTGTTTAGAAGATATCAAAATGTCCCAGGTAAAATTTATGGTTATTATTTACAAATTTATATTAATTTATAATTTGTAATTTATAATTTATTTAGCTTTACCAAGCATTAGTGTTGCAAATGTTACTTTAGAAAAATTTTGCCAATCATGGTAAATTATGCAATTACACTTTTGGGATTATAAATTTGTTTTGTTCAATTTTTGGCTATGTATCATAAATTAATAAATTATCATTTTTATGTTAATAGTACTAGTTGTATTGATTCACTTTCTTATATTTCAATACATGTTTATATAGAAAGATTTCAAATATTTATGAATGTTTTCCAATAGATGAACTGAGATATGTTTTATTTTCACATATTTCTAGTCATTTAATCATTTATTATTTAGAAAATTGCAAAAATTTTTACTGAAAATATGGGATTTTTACAAAGAAATGGCAATCTATAATTTAATTCAGTTATAGATAAATTACAATTAATTATTGCTACAAAGTCAATTAATAATAATGCTGAATAAATTTAATATGAAATATAGTATTTCTTGTAAAAAAAAAAAATATTATTAAAGTCATATAATAAAAAAGGATATTTTTAATACATATAAAGGTCATATAATAAAAATATATATCAAAATGGCAAAATTACGTATATTTCATTAAATTTTTAATTAGTACTGCAGATATAACCTCTATTATAATTATTTGAAATCCTATCTTAATAGTAGGCAGAATTCTTTTTCTTCTTTGCCAGATATTTATTTTTCTCAGCTGGCCTTTTTTATATCAAGTTATATGATTTCTGATTAGAAAATTTACAAATAATTTTGGATTAAAACATGTATAAAATTAGACATGTTTTTAAGAGTTTTTCAAAATCTACTGGCTAACTAATGACATAAAACATAACTTCTATTTTTAGTTTAACTTCAGAATAGATAACTGGTTATAGAAATTTAATGGCTTATTCAGTATAATGTATGGCCAAAGTTAATATGATTATTATTTAATATTTGAAATTATAAATCTTTTATAATAAATATTAAAGTAAAATTTTTAAAATTACTTGGGTATTTTTTCTTTTATTAAAATATCATATACAGTCAGCTCTCGTTATAATGAATTTTAATATAACAAATTATTTGGTATAACGAATCTTTAGTGTTGTATCAATTTTAATATATAAAAAAATTTTGCTATAACGAATATTAATAATTAGTTGCTGTATACCGTTTAACGAAGTAAGTCTATAAACTGTACATAATAAAATGACTCTTTTTATACTGAATTTCTTTTTATAATAAACTTTTTTTAAATACAACAAAGATATTTTGTATAATATATGTTGTACTTAATATAAAAAATCATAATATATCATAATATTTTAAACCAATTAAAATTAAGTGTTATATTTGAATTATATGATGGTGAATTTTTATAATAATACTTAGAGGTTAAATAATTAATGGGAAGGCCAACTTTAAATTACATAGACTGATTAATATAAATAACTAGAACTGTTATCTGTCACCACTATAAATTGGTTATACAATCAAAATCTACTATAAAATTGCACAAATTTTTTACTTTTTTTTTATTTTTTAATGTATATGTATAGAAAAGTAACTGATTTCAGAAGTCAAAGTTATATATACTAGCTCTATATAGGCAAAGTTTTTTTATTAAAATTAGACTACTGGTTGCTTTATTTTTAATTTATATGTTTTTTGCTTTTTTATATAAAAAGTTAAAATTACATCCTTTTTTTTCAAAATTTTAATAAGTATATACTAAATATTTTTATGTGAAACGGTTTAAAATAGCCTTTTCTTCTTTTATTATGTATTATTTTTAAGTGTATAACAGTGAACAGTCAACAGAAATATCATTTCACGTGTCGATCACTAATTAAAAATTGATTGGCAAATAAAATACCTAAATAGTCATGATTAATACGTGATTTTTTTTTTATGCAACGTGGCAAAAATTTTAACAAACCTTTTTTTTATATTTTTGTCTACACTCTTCAATGTTTTTTTTCATAATACAATACTTTTACAAAAAACTTTATTATAGCTGCTTTTCTCCTATTTTTTTGATTATATCTTCCAAATGCAACCCTTAAACAAATGTTAAACTTTATTTTATATTACTAATTATATGTAATTTTTTACGCCCGATCAAGTTACTTAAGCATAAAAAGGTGATTGGGATAGTAATTTTTATGACAATTGCAGATTTTTTGGTTTATTGCAATAATATTAGTTAAATTAAGCGTATAACTAATACAAATAAATATTTTTTTATTAGAAAAAAAGCACATTTTATTTGTCGTTATGATAATTCCACCACTCCCTTACATTTCTAACAAATGTTCACAAACAAAAGAAATAGCATCGTCTGGCAGTTTATCTTTATATACTTTTAATGCAGAAAGTATTTCCATCTCCTCCTTAGTAGTTCGATGCTTTTTTTGTTTAAGTTGTGGATTGGTCGTATCAGGTAGGTAGTTTTCATTCAAAATTTTATCTGTATCTCTTTGTTATGATTGCAAAGACATGGTAACAGATTGATTGATTGGTTTTTTTTGGTTATTGTAATCTTTTACTTTCGTTCTAACCACTTCTACCGCTCTTCTACCTTTAGTATTTCTATTTTCTATCTTTAAAACTTCCTGTTGATATATTCCTTTAATTCTTTCTAATCCATTTGGATAGTATGCAATAAGACGATCAAGTCCCTCCTGATGAATTTCTGTAGGTTTATATTTTTGAAATAATTGGTGGGATAATGAATTATCCATTTCAAATATTTCTACTAGATCGTTAACAAGCTTCCATAAGGACTCTTGGCGTGATTTAATTGCCCTTTCACTATGTGAAATTGAATTATCATTAAGATACTCACTCATTAAAAGATCTATTCTTTCTCTTTCACTTTGGGATGCTTTTATTTGATTTTTAAGATTTTTTTTGTCAATAACATTTCCACTTATATTTCCTTTGATAAACCTTACTCCAAATGTCTCAAGGGTCTCGTCAAATCTAAAACAAACGTGATGTAGACTACCATCAATATCATGTGGAATTTTGAAAGCACTACAATGATTTAATTTTTATTCTAATTGGGAATGAGCTGCTATAGTGGCAAGAAAATGTGCAATAGCCGTTGTATAGTTTGATTTTGCCACATTTGCATAAAGGGGTCCAGCTGCAGATAATGAATTTCGTTATAATCCAAAATTTTTAACATGCATTCCCATCCGATGAGCTTTCCAAATTCCAGCCCATTTATAATACAAATACCAGATCTGAATACAAGTGAGATATAAATATATAAGTTTTTTTAGAAAAAAAAGTGTCTGTATTATTAATTTAATAAAATGATTACCTTAAGACAAATGTGCTTATTTTTTTTATTTCAGAAAATAATATTTCTTTTTTATTAACGTATATATTTATTGCTACTCCTACTGCCACCCATATAAGATCTAATACCCGTGCTGTTGAGCGATAATCTATTGCAGATTCAAACTTATCTAAAAAATGAACACCTAAACAGGATGCTAGACTTAATAGTCCATAACTAGAGAATAGTACCAATAATACTAAACAAAAGTCCTTGGATGTATGCCACTGACCTAAAAGAGGTCTTATATATGGCCATTTTTCTTGACATTGCTTCATCTGCTACAATATCTAGAAAAGAATCACTTTTCATTGCGAAATCTTTCTTGTACATTTCAGCAACATGGAATATTTTTTTATCTGAATTTGGATTTGATCCTAATTCTAGGATTACAATATTAGAAGATTCACCACAAGATCCATAATCTAACTTATTAAGTATTTCATGTTTAATTGTTTCTGCATTGAAATTTGTATTATATGTGAATTCTTCATTAATTTTTTTAAAATTTAACAATTTACATATGATTTGTTGAAATATTGTTAATGTATTCTCAACACCCTGATTCATTCTGAATAATAAGGTTTCAGCAATTAATTCAATAACCTATTCTGGACCAGTTTTTACTTCAATTGGCAACTGAATTTGAAAAGCCATTATCGTAAATATTACCAAATTTGAAGGTTTTTTCTTTAAAATCGATATTATCGATGATAGCTAAATTCCAAATATTATTTCCTTTAATTAGATGTTTTGATGGATCTGTTATATCTATTCTAATTTTTGCAAGTTATCATTCACGTCGATTTGTATGAGATATTACATGGCAAACTTTCAATAATTGTCAAAAATAGTCTAATAATCGTGACATATGACTAAAACTAGCTAAAATTTAGGGTAGCCAAACTTTCAATTGAGGAAAAGCTAGATTTAATAATATTGATGTTATAAATGTTACAGTTTTTGTTATTTCTTCTGGAATTATAATTTTTGGTAATTTGTAATATTTTTTTCGTTTAATATTGCATACTTTCATCTTTTTCTGATATAATTCATTAATCATTCCAGAAAAAAAATCATTCAAAAATTTTGGGAAAGCATTATAATATTCTTGAATAGTTTGTGGAGATTCTATAGCAGATTTTTTGAATAGATATTTAATTGTGAGTCCCATAAGTTTTGTTCTAATATACATCCAAATTCCTGTTAAAAAAATAAAAAATAATTAAAATTAAAAATATTTTTTTTTTAAAAAAAAAAAAATAAGAAATATTTGCCTTATAATTATTAATTTCATTTTTTTTAACTTCTTTTTCTTTATAAATTTTTATAAAAAGTAATTTTATCATAAATAAAGTAAGAGGTTTATCAAGAATAATTTTTTCTTGTTCTTCATAATTTATTGATGTTCTAGTTATTGGAATCAGAATTGTGGTATCAAAATCATCATTAGATGCTAATGAACGAAGAATTTCAAAAGTTTTAACAAAATATTTTTTTTAATTTCATTATTACCCATTTGTGTAATTTTTATTAATAAATTTCCTATAAATTCAAGTCCTTTTGTTATATCACCTTCATGTAACTTTTTGGTAATACACGTTGTTGCGCTCTTTCCTCTAACTCCAGAGCGGTGGTGAATATGCCCTCCTAAATTTTCATAGCATATGCAACAAATGCTTTGAGATCTTTTAATATTCTCATAAGCTCGATTACATAAATTTGGATATGATTGTAATGCCTCACACTTATATTGTCTAATACATGGTACTTGAATATTTTTCTTATTTAAATACCAAGAATGTATAGCGCATCCTGCACCTCTGGAAAGAAAGTTACATATTTATTGCAAGAAATACATCGACGCCATTGAATAATTCCTTTATTAAAATCCTTAATTTTTTTACTTGATGATTGATGTAAATATTTATTGTCAAATTAAAAATGTGAATCACATACTCCTAACTTTGATAAAATACTATCAACCTTTTTAATAGCATCCCTATCAACTTGCCATGTGCCAATTAAATTGTGAAGTTGTCTTAATTTACCTGTTCCTTTACATCACCAAAAATTTCCCTCCATGTAATCAATAATTACACATAATATAAATTTTTGTTGTTCTAAATCATCTATAACTTTATCCATTTCATCACAAATTTCGTGTTCTTTGATTTTCTCATCAATATCCTCAAGTTCTTTGAAGTCTAAGTCACTAAAGGCATTAGTATTATCAGTATTATCATTAATATAATTTATTATTTCATTAAACTTTAGTGAAACTCTTTCAGACTCACTAATTTCGTCAAAACTTTCTTCTTCTGACATGTTTACAATAAATGGTAAGAAAAAAAGGGTGATTATATTGGGATATTTCAGTTTATATTTTTTTTAGTCACTAAAAATAGGCGAAATGTAACTGAGAAATGCAACCCTTTAACAACAACTTTTGTGAAATTTTTTTCAATAAGATTGTAAAAGTGGTTATTAAGTTTTACTTTTATTATTTGAGTTAGAGATGTTACATTGTATAAATGCAGTGTTTTATTTGACCTGCATTATTTCATTTTAACGAAATTTAGGTCAGCATTACGCAATTAGCCAAAATTAACAAAAATTTGGCCAGAATTATGATTTATTGATTGGCAATTTTAATTGATTTAACTAATTTTAGCTAACTTTAAATTATAATATATATACACTATATAGTTGAAAACAATGCTGCGCTAGAATTTTTATATTGTCAAACATATTAAATAAAATTTGACTTTAATTTTTGGGGACATTTCCACTGACTAATAATAAAATTTCATATGTTTTTAAGGTATTTCAAACAGCTGATTCAAAATCTTAAAAAAATATAAATAGAATATTTTGAAAAAAAAAATATTTTCATGTAGTTTCATATTTCATCATTACCAATTTATCATTTTCTTTCATAGATTATATTGATTATCAGCAGATCTTTCACTTTAAATATGGGATACCGTTGCATTTTACTATTAACTTATAGTAATTTACATATAGAGACAGTTTTAATGATTATTTGACCAGTTTAATTAGGCTGTATAATATATATGTTGGCCTTTTTCCTCCCGTTAATTTATCTAACCTCTAGATAATACTAGAATAGTTAAAAGTTTACTCAATAATCATATGATTTTATTTTAATTAATATATCTAAGATAATAAAAAAGTTATTTACTGATCTAGTAATATATAAATGGGTTATTATCTGAAGAATGATGATCCATTTATATACTAAACTAGATTAGTAAATAACTAATACATATTAATTGTATTTTTATTAGAATTCATTCAAACCAGAATCAATAAAAATAATATAGCTATCAAATATATAAAAACTGACCTGGTAGTCCATTATCCAATCTGTGATTTTATTACCCTAACTTTTTATTTTATATTATTAATAATCTGGTTAAACTGATACTACTGTATAGCGCTGCATACAGTACCCCCTCAAATAGTACCCCTCTAAATAGTACATGTGTATTATTCAAGTTTACATTTGGGTATTTCTGAAAGGTGAGACGAATAGTTGTGGAGTCCGGTGGGAATGTTGAGTGGAGTACGGTGCTAAAAATGGTGTTGAATACATTACACTAATAATACACTGTACACAATAGTACGTATATTACCCTTTTAAATATGTGAAGTACGCAATATAAAATTTTATTACTTAGAAAAAAATTTTCAATTTAAAAAATATTTGTAATGCAATTATAATCAATTATAATTTTATTTTTTTTATACAATATATTTCATGTAAATTCTATTTTATGAAACTAATTAGCTAATTTCAATTCGCATTCTTTTTCAATATTAGCTAATTCCATTATGCGGACCTTAGCTTCCCTAATCCCTCTCCCTTAAGTCAAGTTCCTATTCTTTTAGTGCTAAATTTCTTTCTTGATATTCTAATTCATCAAATTTTGAAGATGATTTAGATGCATTATTTTCTTTGTTATTATCATTATCATTATGGCATTTATCCTCATTTTCTGAACTATCAGAAATAATTGTAATGGCTTTCTTTGCCTTTTTCTTACTGGAACTTGCACGTGCATTTTGTTTTCGTTTTATAGGGATTGATTTTGTATTATTTGATTTTTTAATTTTTGCATTGGCTAATATATGAATAAATTATTAAAATTAGTAAATAAAAATAAGAAATTAAAATATTTATGTTGCAAAAAACTTATCTTGACGTTTATTAGATAAAACATTGCGAGCAATAAGTCCTTTATCACGTCCTCGATTTGGTACATTATATTTTTGATGTATATAAATAGAGGTAAATCTTTCCTTGTACAATTTACGTCTTCTATTATAAAAGTTATTAGTTACAAAATTAAATAATAATAATCAATTACAATTACTTACTGTAAAATTGCTGTGACAATCTTAAGATTTTTTTCACGCTGATTGCTCAAGGCATGAGCAGCCTTAGCAATATTAGTAGTATCAGGGGTTGTTATTCAAGTCTCATTATCAATTTTTGATATGCATTTATTTAAAGAAGCAATAACCCATTTTTGTTGATAAAAAGTAGCCCATTCTAATGATAAAATAATATAAAATTAAATTTTTATATTAAATGAATTGATAAAAGCTTACTAACCAGGTTCTTTTGTTTCAATTTTATTAAATAGATTATTAATTTCAACTTCAGAAGTAGCTGTAAGAAGTGCAAGCATATCATTTGCTAAAATATCATCATATCTCTTCTCATGAATTTTTCTGCATAAAAGTAAAATATATTAATTAGCATGAATAATTCTTTTAAGATGTAAACTTATATATATATATATATATATTTATTTACCTTTTAAAATGAACATGACATGATTTAAAAACATTAATTAGATGTTCCTCCCAATTTTTAGTTGCATCTATTTTATTCAATACTAATCCAAGAGCTTTTGCTTGAGCATAATCTAAATCACCTATAATACAGCTCCAACCAGTTCCATGAATATGTTTGAATTGTGGGGATGATTCTGTCAATTGAGATACAAGATCAAATAAAGCACGAAACATCCTCTGATAAGCAATTGTAATTGCACTGTTTGTAAATATTCTAGCAAATGTAAAAACTAAAAATAAATATTAATTTAGTATTTAATTATAAATACTGTATATTAAAATTAAATTTAAGTAATTAAATAAAATAAATTAATTATTATAAATAATACTTACTTAAATTATGCTCTGAATTGTAATAGTTGATCTCAAATTCATTAATGTTACCTGCTACACGTTTGAAAGATAGGTCAATTTGAAAATATTTACACTTTTTCCATTCAAACAATTGCTCAGGAGTAGTGCAAATAATTAATATATTATTGTCTTCAAAAAATTCTAAATTAAAAGTAAATTTGAAATAAATTAAATAAAATAAATACAAAATATAATTTATTTTGCATTAAAAAATTGATATAATAATATTAAAGAAATAAAGAAAACTTTTATTTTTACCTAACCGTTTTACATAATCACAAAAATTATTTATATTGCGTGAATAAATGTAGACTACTCCAAGAAGTCCTTGTCCATGAGGATGAACTTCTTTTTGAATTTTATCCACATAATACCGCAGATGATCATTGTATTTAAAGATGCATGTATTTCAGAAAGATAATCGGTCCCAAAATATGTTTTAATTAGATTTTCTAATAATAAAAATATGTTAAAATTTTATAATAATATTTTTTAAAGTATATACTTGTAAAATAATTACCAGTTATAATATTAATTGGTGTAATATCAACATTATTATCATTTGCCTGATGAATTAATTCTTGTAAACGTGATCAAATAGTTAATGGTACACGACTTGGTGGAGGTGGAGGGTGAGAGTGAATTCCTTTTGACACAAAAATCACATATGGACAACTCTTTATATTATGTAGAATTATTTTAGAATACTTAACACCACATGTTTTTTGTGTAATTGCACCTTGTTTAATAATATTTCCTGCACGATGTGGATGTGCTATTAATGGATAATTTAAATAAATAAATAAAATAATTAGATATTTAAAAAAAAAATTAATTACTCTTTAATAGTTATACTTATGATAAAGAGTCTTTTTTAAACTATTATGCAATACTGTAAAGCAATCATTAGTTGGTTCATTTGATTCACCCTAAATATAAAATATGTTAAATAAAATTAAATAAACAAATAAAAAAATTAATAAATTATATCTAACCTCATATAATCCATCTAAAAGTTGGCGTAGTAAATTAAGATCTACATTTTCTTTGATATTGATGAACTGATGAAACTTTTCATTAAATTTCCATTCAGAATAACCAATAAAATAATTTGTTATATTATCTTTACATTTTAAATATTTTAATATTGGTTTTCCAGTGCATTGTACTCCATTTTGCATATCATCGGGGAATTTTTTGAGACGCAGATCTGCACAGATCTGCAGGTGACATTTGCCACCATTTCTGCACAGATCTGTGACCCTGCCAGAAAAATTCAAAGGAAAAATTTTATTATTTCTGCGCAAAATTTCAAGAAAATGAAAATTCTGCAAAAATCCCAAAAAATTATAGCATGCAAAAAAATTTAAGAACAAAATTCTGTGAAAATCTCCAAAAATTATACATGCAAAAAAATTCAAGAACAAAATTCTGTAAAAATCTCCAAAAATTATACATGCGAAAAAATTCAAGAACAAAATTCTGTGAAAAATTCAAGAACGAAGTTCTGCATAAATTCTCGAAAAAATAAATTATTCACTGATCACCACAGTCATCATATATTGTATTTTTAATATGTATTTTTATTCACGAATAAATTTGTCAAAT
>QZLH01000002.1:12501-25793 GCA_003833135.1 Oehlia diaphana
CTTGCTGAAACCTAAAGGTTTAAGCAAGATGGCGTTTTGCCAAAAAGCGAAATTCTGCTGAAACTATATTAAAGTTATATTAAAAAACTGGCAAAACTCTGGAGAAAGGCGAAACTGCCGAAACTTATTATAAATGCTGAAACTGCCAAAACTCTGCCGAAACTATAATAAATCTATAGTAAAATTTTAACGAAACTAATCGTAAGATTTTGAAGAGGTTTAGACAAGCAATCTTAAAAATGAGTATAATATTTTGATAGATTAACTAAAAATAAGGTTATATTTCAAATTTTATAAAGATCAAATCAGTAGTTATCAAAAAATTGGCTATTAAAAATCAGCAATTTTTATATATAAAATTTAAAAAGTAATGATTTACATTATAAAATATCAATTTTTGATAACTGATTTCTTAATAACTACTGATTCAATCTTTATGAAATTTGAAATATAACCTTATTTTTAGTTAATCTATTAAAATTTTATACTTATTTTACATCAACTACTCTGGTTAAAGAGTTAGAAATTTACCACTAAAATAAAATCCTCATATCATATATTTTAAAAATATAAATACAATAATTTTATACTTATTTTAGAAAATTCCAATACAAAGAAATTTTTTAAAAAAAATTTATATAATTAGTAATAAATTTCTATTTAATATAGGGTGGTCCTAAACTTTTTGGCCAGAAATGTATATTTAATCATTTTTTCCTGAAATATTTTTAAAAATTTTTATTAGCAAATTTATTACACTCAAAATCATTATAACCTTCTATATTTATGCATATCAAGTAGATGTCACTTCTGCTATACCATGCTTTTGTTATTCTTTCGTTATCGATCACCTTTAACAGTTACTGTTGAACTATAAAAATAAATTTAATTCTCCAAATAAAAACACACAAATTTAAAATTGTCATTTGAATATTCTACCAATTTTTATAAATCAACTATAATTCATATATGTCAAAATTTAGCTGATTTTAATAACTTCTAAATTTAGCTAAAATGTGTGGCAGATCTGCTGAACTTTTGCCAATTGTCATATGACTGAAAGTTTTAATTTTGACTAGTATATCAAATAAAAAATAGCATTCCATAGATCTCATCTAAGGTAGAAAAGAATATGTGAAGAGCTTAAAGCTAAGTTAGAAGAGAATAATTTGTATCTTCAAAATATATTAGAGGAAGAAATAAAAACTAATCATTAGAATGAAAAGCAGATCAGTGAGCTGAAACTTGAATATTCTTAATGCGAATCAGAGATAGAAAGTCTTAATGAAAAGATAGAATGACTTAAAAATACTTTAGAAGAAGAGATATTAGAATTGAAATTTGAAATCTTCATTCTAAAATTTCAGCTATATCAAGAAAGAAAGGATGTATAAAATAAGGATAATTATATCATTTGCTTAAGCAAATAATTATTAGAGTCTAAAAAACAGGTGATATTACTATTTTATCACAAAAAAATTCATCAGAATGAAAAAATTCTTCAAAATTGTATAATTGTGATGATAATATAATCACAATTGCAGAGTTAGCAAATGCTATAGATGATTATGTGGAAAGTAGAATAACAGCCAGAAAAATTTAATAGATCAAATAAAAAGGGTGACAAGACAGATATACTAAAAAGAGAATAATTTGCATTAGGGTTTAATCTGTAAACAAAGAAGACGCTATAATGCAAAGGCTGAGCATGATTTTACTATTATGTGAAAAGATCTTGCTAAAAGAGTGATGGATAGAGTTGTTAGTGATCTTTAGCAGTTGTAGACTAATGCTCAAAGTCAAATAAATAGAATGTTAAGTAATATAACAGAAAATAAACCTGTATTGGCATATTGATACAAAAAAAATTTGCCTTACAATTATTATATCAGTGAAATGTCTACCACCTACAGAGGATCCCCAAATAATATTAATATAGATAGAAGCTAAAGATGCAACATTATTTTAGTAGCTTTTAATATATTAGAATTGGAAATATGTACAGTCATGTCAGAAAGTGTTATCCGATTACTTACAAGTGGAGGTTATAATTATGGTTATCCCAGCATCTAGTGATTAGAATTTGACAAATTAAGGCTTATTGGATTCACCTCATCAAGACGAGTTCAATGTTAGTTGGATCATGCCTTTAAGTCCAATAGATGCCGAGATATACTTCCAAACATACTTTACTTGAAAATTTTTTGAAACTTCAAATTTCATAAAATCGGGAATAGCTTACTATTCAGTGATCTGATTTTGATAATTAAAGGCTTATTGGATTAGTCTCATCAAGACGCATTGAATAGTGGTCAGCACATGTGCATAGCATCGATATATTATAAAATAATAGCTAAAACGTTTAAAATAAATTTTAATGTATATCTTGACATATATTGATCTTAGAGATATAAACTGACCACCATTCAATTCGTCTTGATGAGATGAATCCAATAAGCCTTTATTTGCCAGATTCAGATCACTGGATGCCAAGATAATTACGAGTAGTAAGATAATTATAAGTTCTATTTGCAACAAATTTATTTAGTTTAAACAAAGTAGAGAATAATTAGAAATGAACCAATATATTATCCAGAAGTGTGACCTCCTCCCAAGAGCTGTAAGCGAATTTAAAGCTGAACTGAAAAAAAAATGGAAATTTAAATAGTTCTGTTTTTGGAAAGACTGCCACTCTGGAATTGTGAAATTTGATGTAATATGAGAAGCAAACTAGATATAAATTTTTTATTAATGTATATATTGGTGAAAAAATACAAATATATTTGTTTTTGTCCTCATTTTCAAATCAGACATTACTTTTCGATATGACTACAATTATCAAAAAAATTTAATAAGGTTAGAATTTAATTAAGCGTAAATTTAATTAAATTTTAGGATGGTAAGATGTTGAATTTGCTTATTTTTGGTACATTTTGAAAATAAGTTTCCTTTTTTTGTAATAATTTATTTTATTTAATAATTATTTTAAATTTTTTTTTCAAAAAAAATCTTTTTGTATTGTATACATAATGTAAATTATTTAGTTATATTTAGATTATTTAGTTATATTTAAATTATTTGGTTATATTTAGATTATTTAGTCATACTTAGATTATTTTATTACTAAATAACTTAATCTAAGCCAATTATAATTAAATAACATAATTATATTATTTAGTCATAAATGGTTTACTGTTATTAATACTAATATTCTAATACTATTTTCAATTTAATTATTGAATCTACTGATTCACTGGCAGTTATTCAATATGTTTTGCAATTTTTCTTGATTAGTTATATAAGTTTTACGTTAATTTAATAAGAATTTTTAAAAAATAAACCTAATATATTAATCTTTTGCAATAAACAATTACTAAAACTTTTTTTAAAAATACTATATGCAATAAGATTAATCATATGCGTCATGCATCAAATATTTTTAATATTACTAAGGTATTTTCTTCAATTATTTTGCATGCATTTCAAATGTTTAAGATGTTATCTAATATAACAGCTAATATTTTATTTAATCCAATCTTATTAATTACTTTTTCAATTATTTTAGCTACATAATTGGCTATATGTAAATAATCAGAAAAGTTTTGAAGTTTAAACAAATACTTCTCTTTTGAAAAAGCTATAATAAAAAATTTTAGATAAACTTATATATAGATGATGTCTATCTGTCAAATATTAAATTACATAAATATTATTAATTAAATATGTTAAGAATAACTTGATATTTTTTAACTTTTTTAATATAATTTAATAATTTTTTACATTTTCAATATTTTTTAATATCCTTTAACATTTTAATATCTTTTTTTAGGTAATATCATCTAAGTGATTTTATACTAAGTACAAATTAGTTATATTCTATATAATTTATATTATTATTATTTTAAATATTTGGAAGTTAATCTTCAAAAAATAGAATAATAACTTTTAAGAAAAAAATATTCAAATAAACTTAATATTTATTAATTGCAAAAATATATTTTTTTTTTCTTTATTTTTACAAAAAGTTTATTATAAAGTAAAATTTTATATATATATAAACCAATTTTCAAAAATAATTCCATTTATTTTACTAAACAATAAATTTATTGGATTTATTTTATTTATGGTCAGTAAAATATTTTATAAGAAATCCAAATTTGCATTTAGTTAAATAAATTATATAAGTAAAGTAATTTAGCCAATTAATGCAAAATTTGATTAAAATTGCTATAAAATAAGTTAAAATAAATATATATATTTAAAGTAAAAAGATATTATATAATTTCCAATATATTAAAATATTTCTGTATAATTATTGATATATTCTTTAGTTAAAGTAATTAAGGATTATTATTTATTATATTTTTATTTTAAAAATGAAATATTTTGGTTTAAATATTTATAAAGTAATAAATAATAAAATAATTAATCAAAAAGATAATTATTTACCAATTTTTATGAATACTATTGAAATAAAAATTGTAAAAGCATTAGGATTTGTATTAAAAATGAATAAAAATAATCTAATCAATATACATTAAAGTTATCCATCAATTAAGAAACATTAAAAGCTTACTATATATCAGTAAGAATTTGTTAATAATTATTAAATCCAAATAAAATTAAAAGAGCTGCACCACAAACATTAACAATAACATAAGTTAGGTTTACTAATTTACAGATATTGTCATGTTTGCTCAAATATAAATCAAAGATAGGACTGATTATATCAAAAACATAAGTTCTATCATGAATTACCTAATATGACCTGTCCTACCAATATTAAGGTCATCTGGTAAGAAGCTAAAATAGACATAAGGTCATTGTCATTCCAATGATCAGGAGATAACTTGCTTACCGATTTTAAAAAGAAATTCTATATGGCAATATAATAATTAAAGATAAAGAGCGTACCTTTGGGAGATTCTGGATTTGAATTTTACTATATTCATTATACTTTGACATTAAGATACTGTATATCTTACTTTTTCCAAAATTTCAATTAATTTGTCTGTAAAAATATATAGTCACATCAATGGTTCGACAGAAGATAAACCTATTGTAAAACAATTATGTAGCTTAAATAAAAAAGAGAATTTGAGACTCTTTCTAACAAAATAACATTACCATGAGTTTTTACTATGTTGATCCAAAAACCAATCTACCATCATTTATACTTGAAAGAAACCTTTAGCAAAAACTTAAAGCAACTTATCCTAATAGTCTCTTTACGGCACGTTTGGCAAGTGATCCAAATGATTCGTATATACAATTTAGTTTTTACAAAACATGATTCTTCTCATTGATATACATATCACTGGTCCACAAATATTAACAAAGTTACTTGAATCATCATCCGATGCAGTCTTTAGAACACAATCCCAAAACAAAAAATCAATGTGTTATATTGATGTTCGTGGATGGCACTTCCTATGACTCCAGAGAGACTAAAAGCTACCGGTGACTCTTGTCATGCACAAGTAATTTACCTAAATTTAATATGAAAATTAAAAATAAAAATATACAAAGAACAAAGATGAATGTAGAAAAAGACCATTATTTGTAATCAAATATTTGTGGAGTTGGTGATAAATTGCGATATAGAGTATGTTCACATACAGTACTATACCTGGCATTACGAAATTGTCTTATTTTAATGGCCAGTTGATGGTCAATTTACTGTATTCAAGCTTAGGCCATCCGTATACTCCAAGTCTCAACTGTCAATATTCCCCAACTGACATCCCAAAGTTAATTAAGAACTTTGTACGAGTCAACTTCTACAATAAAAATTAATAAATTTTGATATCGAGCAGCAAAGATCTAATCAGTAAATTATCAGTTATCATATGACTATTGATTGACGGATCGGTGGCTTATGATTTTTATAACCGAATAAGCTCCGTTCACTCTAGAAGAGATTCTCTTCGATCTTACATTTTAGATTTCTCTTTTATCGGGATCTTGCTGTTACAACCCCATAGTACAAAAAAATAATCTAGTTTTTCTTAAATTAAACTTATTATCAGTTATGTATTTATACACAAAAATGGAGAGTAACAACGCTTTTACTTGTACTAAACGACCTATATCCCTTGGATTTAATCTATAACGCTTTTCATTAGAATTCAAATTATGAGAATATGATAACTGATATCTCCATAATTCGCCAGGAGAGAATATTTGTGTAGCATGTGTCTTCCACCATAGAAAGGATAATAATAACTGCGATGGAGCAATTTAGCATTTGCTTTATGTTAAACTCATGATAATTTAATTCAAAAGGATTTGCGAAAATCCGTACGCGAGAAAAAATTACTCGGGATGAGATCGTGAAATAATGTATATGATATATCTCGTAGTAATAGTAATTTCGAAGAAAGATGCTATTGTGTATCTCGGCAAGCGCGACCGTTAAGTTGACGCGTATCATTTCCTATATACTATCTTTCGGTATGTACACAAGCACTATTATGATTAAAGACATGCTATTTTTTATATTAACTATATTCTTCCTTCAAAGCTGAAACAAAAAAATACGTGTTGTTAATACTGTATTGATGTGTGATTTTTGAATTACACGTCAAGCTGACATAGTAATATTATTATCATTGTCAGAACGAGCTTCATCACATCGAGTTTCATACTTATCCCGCCATAACTGGCCACCAACAATTGGGCTAAAGGTCATTTCTCCAATAACTTGGCCTAATGGTTATTCCCCGCCAGTAATAACTGGGTCAAAAGCGATTGCGCGTTTTTCTCATCCGAAAAAATCAATCCCTTCTTGTGGTAATTGGGCAAAAGGTATTATTAACATATAGTTCAGCTGGAAATAATTGAGCAAAAGGTTATGATGGGTTTTAAACAAATTACTTTATATTTTTAATGCAATATAAGGCATACTTTATAATTGTATGATAATATAATAGAATTATTTCAAATTTACCTCATATAGAATGCTTATACAACTGTAAGTCTATAATAAACTATTGTTATATTTCACCAGATAAATATTATATATGTTACTTATGAAGAATTACACAGTCTCTTGCTATCAACAACTTCATTATGAGCGATTAATATGAATGGATTATCAGAATAAATTTTTACCGGAGGATAAGTCAATTTGGGTTAATCTGTGTAAGGGCTCTTGTAGCTTAAATAAGTTGGAGCATGATCAGGTTTGGGTTATATGATTGTTCTAAGTTTGATTTGGAACGTGGTTTAGTTTTGGGTCATTAACAAGGTCGTATCAATTATATCAACTTGTCTAGCATAATCTTTGATTTTCCACGAACGATCATCACGTGATTTAATGAAATTTTATATTAATTACATGAAGGTTTTATAGTATAATCACCTTACAGCTTGTGCTTTTTATATGTTTCACTTCGACTTAAAAAAAAATGTTTAATATCACATTAAAATTTTTCTTTGATATTTGTTCTGCGTTGGCAAAATAAATAAATTTATTATGGTGAAATGATAATTATAGAATGTTTAAAATTTCTTCGATACATTTATTGTACAATTTTTAAATATGGTTGGAACATTTAACCAACGAATTATTAAATATGTTTAAGATTGATATACATTTAATATAATAAAGGCATGTTGTAAAGGTTATGTTGATGAAGGGATGAATGATAAGTGAAATTATCTAACTATCTTGGAGAAAGATCCAACAAATTAGTACTTAATAGTTCTAATACTAATGTTTTTTTTTTTGAGGCAATTAATATCCCAGTTAGTAATATCCAGAATAATACTAATCAAAAATCATTGGTCATGTACGCCAATTCATTAATTCAGAAAATTAAAATTTACCGAGTTTGGATTTTCAGATTTTGAAGGATTACCGTAAACAGAAATACAGAATTAAGATCGAATTCATTGAGAGTTATTCAGTATAATAACTTAAAAAGAATTTAGTGATTAATTATAATCGTAATTATTATTTACCATATTTAAATCTTTAGTTATATAGTTGAGCGGTCCGAATTTTTGAATTTCCTTTTTTTAAAAAGAAGGTTTCAAAATTAAAAATAAAAAAATTATATTAATAATATAAAAACAAATCGAAGAAACAATATCTATGTATAACTGCGGACTGTCGTGCAATAAATATAATGGGATAATAAGAAATTATATCATAAACAATATAGGTTAATGCTCGCATTATATAAATATCAGATAAAATAGATTTCATTGAGTAATAATAAAAGATACTTGATTGATAACATTTATTAAATGATATTTAAAAAAAGTAATTATCCGTTTCCAAGTTTCCAAATATTTAATCAGTTGATCACAAATAAAAATTAATCACATCCCTTACAACTCTAAAAAAAGATTTATGTACACATGTCCGGGATTCTTACTCCGATTATGATGTTAAGTATATAAAGTTGAAAAAAAATCCTTGATGGAATGCATTTAATCCATCCAAAATTTTAATTTTATCAAAGATGGTAAATTCGAATTCTTTTAATTCTTCTTTGAGAAACCTTTGGCCCTTGTCCAATAATAGACCTCGAGTTTGGAACCCCTGGAAGTTAATGAAAGATGATTTGTATTGGGTCCTTTCTCATCCGTATGACGTCATAGTCGAGTTCATGTATCGCAATTCAATCGGTTCAATACGCTTTGAAAAAGTTCATAATGATGAGGCAACGTGCGAAATTAATCTTTTATATTGGAAAAATTGGATCAGTATAATACAATTAGCTGTATGGACTCTTGTCACGATTCCACTTGTTATTTTCTATCCTCTTTTGATGTTATCAGCTTTTGAACAAGAGAAAATTCGTCCACCAAAAGAACAAACTAAGGATGATGAGAAATGGTTTTTTATTAATGGAGTAACAGTAAACGAAGAATGGTTAGATCAGAATTGCAAATATTTAGAGGAACGTTTCGGGATAGGAGTTACAGGTATTCTTAATAGAAGTTATGGTATTTTTTGGGACTTTATAGAAGCGGTTCTCGAAAGAAGTTTTAATTTTGAAACCATACCGGTACATTGGGCTACATGTAACATTCTTAGAGAACTTAGGAATGAAAATGTTAAAGTTGTTCGGTTAATTGCACATTCTCAAGGAACTATTATTGCATATTTAACTGTAAGAAAACTTTTCACAGAGTTAAGTTATACGAAGGAACAAAATTATCTTAATAAACTTGAAGTATATACATTTGCAAATGTATGTAGAGATTTCATAAATCCAAATGGCTTGGTTGGTCACATTGAACATTACGTAAATAAAAGAGATCCAGTTGCGATGTTGGGTATTCTTAATGAAACAGCTGGTAATCGTATTGAAGGAAATGTCTTTATTAACGAAACGTTGAACGAGGGTAAGGGTCATCTGTTCAATGCATTCTATAGTCTTAATGCTGAAGATTACATGTCACCTGAAGGTGCCGAATGTAAGTTGCTAAGTAGATCTGGACATGTAGATAATTTGCCCATTAATATTTGATTTTGAAATTTGTTGGAATTTAAAAATGATAGGAAATTAATAATGATAGGTTATAATAAATTGCTAAATATGTTTAGTTTTTATAGTCAAATTTTATAATTTATAATTACTTTGTAATATTATTGAACTTATAATTAATAAAAAATGATAATCTATGATAATACCGTATGACGGAAGGATTGCCAAAATTTTTTTTTTGCTATAGGCTGGGTGATATCAACTTTGACGTATTAAAAGGATTTTGTTTTTATTGTAGGTTTATTAAAGGATGATAATAAGGTAAAGCGTATTACTACTATAAAGTATAGAATATAGATGAGTCACCGCTTAAAAAAAGTCCGCCAAAAAAACTCTACGTGGCGCAGTGATTCCGTGATTTTTTTTTTTTTTTTAAAAAAAAATATACAGGTATGATTTATGTTTCATATTATGTGACAGTTTGCTTTTTAAATCTAAAAATTAATTGTCCTTTTATATATAATTTATTTCAAATATTAATATTCTATTTACAGAATCAATTTACGATAATTGCAAGATGACCAAATCTCTCAACATAAGAATTAACTTTTTATGTCATTTAATAAAATATATAATTTTTATCGTTATAAATTGATATTATAATAATATTACAAAAATATGTAATCTATTTTTAGATTGAACAATCAATAATCGGGTTTAAAAACTTGAAATTTGAATATTTATCCAATCGATTTCCGGTTTAAACTCATAGAAATCATTATTAAAGACGTAAACACACGTTTACAGATGATATAATGCATCAACATTTGACACATTAATGAAAGAAAGAAAGACAAAAAGAAAAAAAAAAGAAATCCCCAAATTTCTCACACTTCATTTGTAGATCAAAGAAATTTACGAAAATAGATATTTTTCATTGTTCGAATCCGCGTCTAAACAACGTAAATTTCAACATTTAAATGATGTAAAGTTGCAGAAAACTATACTGGAAAGAAATCATCATAATAATTTATGGGAATTATCGGATCATTTTATATACAGCATAATAAATCATCTTTTTTAAATAGCATTTATTTATCATTTTTGTATAAACATTGCAGTAATAAATTAAAATTAATACTTTAAATACTTTATAATGATCTTTGTTTATAAATAATAAATAAACAAAATTACAAAACGAGATTATATAATATAAAAGCTCCACGATCAGTTTTTACAAAGGAGGAAGTTACACGAAGAATTTACATTTAGAAAATTGCGAAACATTATAAATAACAACACAAAAGTTTTATTTTTTCAAAAAAAAAAAAAAATTATGCATATTGGAAAGAAAAAAAAAAAAAAATGTAAGGCAAAATAAGGTGATAACGCCTAAATGCGCAGTTAATTATACGAAACTTTAAAATTTTTTTTTTAAACAATTTCATATGATTAAAAACCAAATAAGTATTAAAAAAAAACTTGTTATGGTGTTATTAAATGTTTTTAATTTAACCTGTAAATAACATAAATAAATAAAAAATAAAATAAATATAAATTATTTATTTTAAAGCCAATCCCAAATTACCGAATTTAGTAATGATTCGACTGTTTGTCAAAAATTGGAATAATGGCGATCCCGGATTTGGGTTGATTTTGATTATGTGTTTCGGAAATACAAACGCGGTACTACGTATTCTTTTTTTATTGAATTGAGACCTATTTTTCGAATTATTAATTTTTTTTTTCAATGAAATCAACTTTTGAAAAAAAAAAAAAAAAAAATTTCTATGACTTCTATGACGTATCTTATATTAATATATATGGATTATTTGACATCAGTATACTTTCTGCTTACGAATAATGTTTTGTTTATACCCCCGCATTTATTTCCTTGTTTAAATATTCTTTCTCAACCTATCATTTATTCAAACTGTCAAAAAGTAATTGACAGTTGACAAAGAATTTTTTCTTTTATGGTTGGAAAATTTCTGCAGGGGCTAATTTTTTCTTATCTATTTTTTTTTTTTGCATATTATTTTTATTATAATATAATTATTATTTTATATTTCTTTCATTCATTACTTTTTACATATAATTTGGTAAGACTATCAGTTTTGACATTTTTTTTAAAAAAAAGAATAATACAATAAACTAATTTGATGAATTTGTTCAACGCCCATTATCAATTATTATTGATTCTGCATTAATATGTTATATTTACAATGACCACCTGACTTTTTCTTTTCCCCGCATAAAATTGTGCGCGGGCTGGGGATCTAATTCTCATTTAGGTGTCTTTGTTTAAAATAGGTATATGCGTTGATGATCCACTATTCTTTGATATGTAATATTTTATAAAAAAAAAAAAAAAAAAATTTTTTTCCTCTTTTCTCGGATTATAGATAAGGCGTTAATAATAAACCTAATAAATGAATTTTCCTACAATTATATTCCGAAAACAATCCAAATTTTTTATATCACCCCTCCTCAGTTTATCTTATTCTTCCTCAAATATTGTAAATAAAGAAAAATATTATTAAATGTTGATACCAGACGTACTTTGTGAAATTTTTAAATACCTTGATGACCGAGACGAGATAGTTGGTTCAAGAACATTTCGTAGTTTACATGCTTGTCTTTTAGTTAATAGACGTTGGTGTGAAAGCGCCGTTTCTATTTTATGGAGTAATCCTTTTCATCGTTGTCATAAAAGAGGCGGAAAGGCTCTTGTTCAAATTTTACTTAATTGTCTCAATAATGAAGAACGGCAAGATCTTCTTGAAGATGGAATTTATTTACCTTTTAATAAATCAGATACTCCAATCTTTGATTATCCCAACTTTTTAAAAAATTTAGACTATTATCAGATGATTTTGTTCGTAAGGTCATGGTGTAGCCTTTTGGATGATACAAGTGATCAATATGTTGTCGCTATTTTAAAGTCTCTTTTGAGACTTTTTGCTGACCGGTCAGCTTCTCTTTCGTCTCTCACTATTCGTAGTGCAGGATTAGATGACGATAAATTCATGTTATTAGCCAGTCCAGAAGTTTCCACTTTAATTAGACCTGTTAGACATCTTACAATTAGTTGTTACTTTCCTAAGGATAATCTTCTAACTGTATTAGCAAAAAATTGTAGAAATCTCGTAAGTTAATGAAAAAAAAAAAAGTTAACATATATATATGCATATTTTAAAATAATTAAATATTTAACTAATTATATAATCTTTATTCTTTTTTTTTTTTATTTATTTTATAGCATTCACTCAGAATTAACAATTTAAGCGCCTATGATGATACATCAATTCATAATGCAAAAAAATTAAGTATACTCATAGAATCTCAAAGAGGATTAAAACAAATAGTATTTTCTCGTTGTAAAGCATTCATTGGCGTTATAATTCCTTCATTAGCAAAACAAAAACGTACTTTAAAACATATTAAATTTCGTGGTGTCGATTTTGATGAATGCTGTAAATGGGACGCTTTAAAATCGTGTACAAAATTAGAAAAATTAGAAATTTCGGAATGTTATAATTTAGATTTTAATATGGTATCTCCATTATTTAAATCTCATCAACGTAATTTAAAAGATGTGGGGATTCATTCTTGCGAACCTTTTGAGGTTAATGATGAACTGGAGGCTTGGGCTTATATGATTAATTCTCGAAGACGTCGTAGAAATTCTTCATCATCATCTACCTAACCTCTTGTTTTTTTTTTTTTTAAAAAAAAAGAAAAGAAAGAAAGAAAGAAAAAAAGAAAAAAGAAAAAAAAAATATTACGATAAAGGAAATTCAAGAAAAAAAAAACGCACTCACCGTAACATTAAGAACTTTTAGTTTT
>QZLH01000002.1:26343-53181 GCA_003833135.1 Oehlia diaphana
TTTTTTTTTTTTTTGCGGGAAAAAAAAAAAAAAAAAAAAAAAAAAAAAAAAAAATACTTAGAAAATTTTGTCGGGAGCAAAAAAAAATTTAAAACTACAACAATTACAAAAATCACAACAATTATTACAATTATACAATTACTACCAAAAAAAAAAATTTTATTATTCCTATGATTGTTTGTTTATATTTTTTACACCATAATTAAGAATTTTTTTTTTATATAGAAACAACAAAAAAAAAAAACTTAAGTGTATATAAAAAAAAAAAAAAAGATATGTAATTAACTGTATAGATTAGTTATAAAGTAAGATATAAATAAAATAAATTAAAAATAAAATAAAAATAAAATATAAAAAAAAAAAAGATTAGATTTTTATAAGTAAAATTAAATAAAATTAAATAAAGTAATTTAAATTATTTAATGAATTAAAAATGTCAATTGTCGTCAATTGTGCAATGGCCTCTTCATTACTATTGTTTTCTTTTTTCACAAAGAAAAGTAATATATGATTGTGACAGGATGGACTAACCAAAAATTACATCTATAATTTAGGATCGATCTATCGATCTTTTGATGTCACCACATATTGTTGAGGTAGACTACGGTACTGCGCCTCAAAAATCATGAATGAACCAATCATTTATTACCTACTGACCAGTTCATTATCCAATCAAAAATTTCTATTGTTTAAAAATTTCTCTTTTTTAATAAATAATCAAAGCTGTTATGTGCAAAAGTACGCCACAATCAAATTAGCGTGTAAAAATTATGATAATGCATTAGAATCTCATGTTTAATGACACAGACCATATAATTTCGCGTGTTTTACTTCGTGTGGTAATGTGGCTACACAAATTTCATAATTTTTCCTGTCAAGTTGTCACTTTTAAAAGACAATATCAACGATCTTTCTTTAAAAAGCCGTATTTCTTTGTTAAGTATATTTTATTAATAGATTTAATTAAAAAAAACTCGTTTTTTTAGAAAAACACGTTTTCTATAACGCTAGAAGAAGGAAAGAACACGTTTTTCTATAATGCTAGAAGAAGAAAAGAACACGTTTTATTCTTGTTAATGATTCGCGTGTAAAATATATTTGTGCTGCATTGTGACTATAAACTTAACAATTGTGTGACTAAACTTACTAATTCACTTATTTACACAAACTGCGCACAATTTATACAAATTATGCATTATATAATTACCTAAAATGTATAAAATATAATCACAAAAAATTAAATATTTACGGATAATGTAAAAAGATAGAAGGATTTTCTTGATTTTTTATCCCGGTAATTTACTGATATGATTTTTGAATATCCTTTTTTATTCTTATTCTTTATTCATAATTGAACTGTGAAATATAATTTTTTGCATAAATTGAACTTTAATAACTAAAATAGATTACTTTTCTCTTAATTTGGGTGTTATTGAAAAATCCGGAATAAACCTGAAATAAATGAGCCTAGTTTAGAAAATTTTTTTTGTATTAACTGATTTAACTTAAATTGTATAATCATGATAATATTAAATATTATAATGATGTGATATATAAAGTTATAAGTTTATTAAATTGATTAAATTTGGGGTATGAATTATGCAGTGTTATATATAAAAAAAATTTTTTTGCTTTTTTGTGTAATATCTTCCGTTCATTGTTTTATAATAAGAAAATTTTTTATTGTATTAAAAAAATTTTTTTTTTTTTTTTTTTTCCTTCCTACTTTCATTCTCTACCTCTCCCTCTCTCCCTCTCTCCCTCTCCCTCTTTCTCTTTTTTTAAAAAAAAATAGTATAGCTCGAAATTTATTGAATATTACACAATTGTATGTACTTAACCATTAATGGCTTTACTTCGGAAAAACTATTCAAACTTGATCTTTCTTTCGAACAAAAATATTTACTAGGCAACTATTAATAGAGAAAACGTTACAAAAAATTTAGTATGACGCACTAAATAAGGTAAATTAATTCCACGTAATCCCTGATTTTCCTATTGAAATTCCATAATTAGGAATTTTTTGATGAACGTATTAAAAAACTGCGTTTCTTTCCTATTTTTCTTTTCCCAAGTTTTTTTTTTTTTTTTTTTAAAAAAAAAAAAAAAGATATACAGATTTACGTACGGCATTATTAAGATGAGCAGTTCATCACAAAAACATCAATATTCAGTAGAGGTAGCTGGAGCACCAGATATTCCTGGAGAAGGAAAACCTCGTCGAAATGCACTTTCTCCTGATACATTAATTCTTCATCCTGATGGAGCTACTACTTTATATGAAAATTTTATGTTTGGTGTTAAAAAAGCAGGTAAAATTGATTTATATTGATTTAAATTGATTTAACATTGGTTTAAAATAGTTTTAAAATTGATTTAAAATATTTTTTTATTATATCATCATCATTATAATAATATTTAATTAATAGGTGATGGAAATTTTTTGGGTCATCGAGAAATTAAAGATGGAGTTGCGGGTCCTTATATATGGGAATCTTATAATACGGTTAAAACCCGGGTTGCTAATATTGGTTCCGGATTAAGAAAATTGGGATTAAATCCTAAAGAACCTTTGGGATTTTTCTCAATTAATACTCCTGAATATGTAATTGCTCTACTTGCCTGTTATCAATATAATTTCATCCCTGTTCCATTATATGATACATTAGGTACTGACGCTATTGAATATATTGTAAACCAAACTGAGATGAAATATTGTTTTACCACTTCTAACAAAGGTCGAGCTCTTCTTGAAATGAAAGGATCATTACCATCTCTTCAAACTATTATTATTTCTGATGATTGTGATCCAGGATCAGAAGATATTGCATATGCAAATGTTAGAATTTCAAATTTTTCCGATATTGAAAAAGATGGATCAGTTCAACCTGTTGAAGCAGAAAATCCTAAACCTGATGATATTGCTTCTATTTGTTATACTTCCGGTACAACTGGTACACCTAAAGGTGTTGTCTTGACTCATAATAATTTTATGGCAGTAGTTGGCAGTATCCAGTGGCTTGCAAATAAAGGAAAGATGTTTAATGGAACGCCTAATGATGTACACATTTCTTATCTACCTTTAGCTCATGTGTTTGAATTAGCAAATATGGCTTATATGACTTATGGAGGTGTTTCTATTGGATTTTATCAAGGTGATACCTTGAAATTATTAGATGATATTGCTGAATTGAAACCTACCGTATTTATTTCAGTACCACGTTTACTTAATCGTGTTTATGATAAAGTAATGGCTGGAGTTAAAGTGAAAGGTGGTATTGCGCAATGGATGTTTAATGCAGCTTTTAATTCAAAGAAAGAAGGCTTAAGTCATGGAAGTGTTGATCATTGGGGGTGGGATAAAGTAGTTTTTGCTCCAATTAGAGCTCGACTTGGAGGTAGAGTTAAATATATGTTATCTGCTTCTGCTCCAATTGCACCGGATGTTATGGATTTTTTGAGAATCGCTTTCTCAGCTAATGTATTTGAAGGATATGGTCAAACAGAAAATGCTGGCGGTTTAACTATAGTAAGTATATAAATATACACCAATATTTTTTTTTTTCTTTCATTATTTTAATTTATAAAATTTTTTTTTTTTTTTTTAAAAAAAAAAAAAGTCCTTGATTGGTGATACTGAATCCGGTCATGTTGGACCACCACAAGTTAGTTGTGAGGTTAAATTGGTTGATGTACCAGAAATGAATTATACATCTAAGGATAAACCTTATCCTCGAGGTGAAGTTTGTGTTCGAGGTCCTGTAGTCTTTCGAGAATATTATAAACTTCCTGATAAAACTGCAGAAACCATTGATAAAGATGGATGGTGTCATACTGGTGATATTGGACTTTGGGATGATCAAGGTCGTTTAGTTATTATTGATCGACTTAAAAATATCTTTAAATTGGCTCAGGGAGAATATATAGCTCCTGAAAAGGTATGAATTTTTGATTTCATCTATATTAAATGTGAATAATTAGATTAATTTTATAAATTTTTTTTTTTTTTTAGATTGAAAGCATATATTGTAAACATGAACTTGTCCTTCAAGCATTTGTTCACGGTGAATCCTTACAAGCTTCATTAGTAGGTATTATCGTTCCTGATGAAGAGATTCTTATGAAATGGGCAGGAAAAAATGGTCTTGAAGGCAAAACTTTTGAAGAAGTTTGTAAAAATGCCGAAGTTAAAAAACATATTCTTCAAACTCTTATTAAATTTGGTAAAACAAATGATTTAAAAGGATTTGAATGTGTGAAAAATATTTATTTAACGCATGAACAATTTTCTACGGAAAATGATTTGCTTACTCCAACTTTTAAATTGAAAAGACATCAAGCCAAAATTAGATTTCAAAAAGAAATCCAAGCAATGTATGCTGAAATGTCTCAATGAGAATAAGGAAGAATATATGTGATGTAATAAAAATTTCATGCATGTTATTATTCAATATATTTTGTAATTTATTTTCAATATTCATAATTTAAATAAATAAAATTTCTGTACAAATGATATTTACATTACTGTTACTTTATTTACAACATTTAATATTATTAACAGGATCAAATAATCTTCCACTTTCCAAAAGTCCACAATCATTTAAACCTTTTTTACATCTACTAATTACCCAAAAATTCAATTCATCATTAATATCAATAAATTGATTCTTTTCTATTATAATTAATTTTAATTTCTTAAAATTATTAAGGTTATTAAAATTAATATTATTATTAATATTATTATTATAAAAAGGTAAGATAAGATCATTATTTAATCCAACACAATTAATTATTTTAAAAATTTCCAAATTAAAAGAATTTTTTAAAATTTTCCATAAAGGATCAATTTCATCAATTTTTGTATTTAATAATATTAAATTTTTAAGATAATCATTTGATGATAATGATGAAATGAATAATGATGAATATTTTATAGAATTAATTAATTTAAATTCTTTTAATTTTTTTTGTGATCTTATTAATGTACATAAATTTTTTGTCATGATATCTTCCATATTATTTGGAAATCTCATTAAACCCAATAACGGAGTTCTCAAATGTAAGATTTCCTAAAAAAAAAAAAAAAAAAAAAAAAAAAAAGTAGAGGTTAATCATCATATTCACGTTCATATAATATATGAAAAAAATATATATAAAAATATAAATAAATATATATTAACTTACCAAATTATTTACCATTAAAGAAAATTTTTGTAAAAATTTAATAGATGGATAATGAGAATAAACTTCCAAGTAAAGAAATTTCAAATTTTCAAAGAAATCATTAAATTCAGGATCAATCAATTCCATATATCTATTTAAATTATAATTATTATTCCAACAAACATGATTTGATAAAATGAAAAGACTATTTAATTTAACTGATTTTTTTATAAATAATCTTAATAAAAATTTCATAATTAAAGAAATATTATTAAGTGAATTATTATTATTAACAATTTTAAAATTTTCATTGTTGTTTTTAAAAGAAAAAGAATTGTTATGATTATGATTTTTAAAGGAATCATCAGAATAATTATTATTATTATAATAAGAATTGTTATTGTTTTTAAAGGAATCATTAGAATAATTATAAGAATTGTTATCGTTATTGTTTTTAAAAGAATTGTTATTATGTTTAAAGGAATTTTTATTGGAATTTTTAAAGGAATTGTCAAAGGAATTGTTATTATTATTTTTAAAAGAATCGAAACTGTAATTGTTGTTATTTTTAAAAATTTTTATATTATTTTTAAAGAAATTGATATTATCTTTATACCATTTTTCAATAGAAATTATCATGAAATCATAATGTAAATGTCTTATCATTGAAATATAATCAAAAGTCATTCTATTACGACGAATTGAATTATTATTTCTTCCATCATCACCATCATCGTTGTCGTCATCATTATCATAATTTAAATTTGAAAATGATAATATTGTTGAAATTAATTTTGAATTGCCTTTTTGTGCATAATAAAAAGGATGTTTCCATAATATTGGAATAACTAATTGACACCATTGACGATTTAATAATAAACATGAATGTAATGTTTTTATATCATCTATTTGAATGAAAAATAATATTTCTTCAATTATATCAGATGAAATATTAAAAGAAACCGAAACTTTTGGTTTTATCATTGTTAAAGAAAAAAATATTTTTTTTTTTTAATAAAATTAAAGAATTCGAAATTTTGTGTGATATTTATAGAAATCATTTTATCAAGAATTTTTTTATAAATCCAATTGTTCAATTTAACGTTGTACGATTGAATGAAAAAAAGAAAATGGTTCGATTTTATCATTTAATCATTTTCAGTTTCACAAATGTCGGATGATTCGCACAAATAGTTTAATTTATGGTATATATGGTTTTTTTTTTGTGAATCTGCGAATGATTTATTAATAATTATTATGTCATAAGTCTTAAAATGGAATCAATATGGAAAAATATGAACAACCGAATGATTTCGGATTCGATAATCCTAAAACTTTATTTTTTTTTTTATAACCTTGCGGATCGGTCATGAACCGCAGCAATATTTTCAAAACGCGTATTTTAACCAATTGAGATATTGATTGAATCCTTTTTTAAATCCTTCTTTAAATATTTTTTTTTTTTTTTTTTGAAAAAATCCACTTCATTAATATTCAAATTTTCTATTGAAAAAAACTTTTTTATAATTTATAATTTTTTTTTAAAAAAATTTTTTTTTTTTTCTTTTCCTTCAAACCTAGATTCTCCAAATTCCTAAATCCTATATTCCTAAATCCTAAATAAATGAAAAATATGCTAAATGCTAAAAAAAAAAAAAAAGGTAAGAAATATATATATATATATATTTATTTATACAAAAAATGTTTTTTTTCTTTTTGTGTGTAGAGATTTTTTTGAATTTTTTTTTTTTCTTTATGTATATATATAAAATCTATTTTTTTTTTTTTTAAGATGAATTATTAATAATTTTGTGTAAAAAAAAAAAATTATATATTATCATTAATTTTTATATACCGTGAGTCCAAAAAAATAAAATGTTTATGAATCAGAATCATCATCTGAATCTTCTAAATTATCTTCTTTAATAGTGGTTCCATTCATATTATTTATCCAAATTTTAAATTCTTCACAACCTTTTCCATATTGTAACATTTTAACTTCTTCCAATTCGGGAAAAGTGGCATTGATTAAAGGGTTAAACATTTTTTGAGTTATTCCTTTACATAACCAAAATTCTAAATTCGTTAACCTATGACAAGTTGCCAATCCATCCCATGGTCCACAATCTTTAAAATCAACCAAACGAAATTTCACTTTTCTTAAAGAGATTGATTGCGTATCTAAAGCTGATATTATATGACCAAGATACGCTTTACAATCAATCATATCTAAAGATAATAATGATTTTTGTGCTTTTATTAAACGACGTAAAGATATTGCAGCAGCATCTTTTTGTAATGGTGTAGTAGTAATAATATTATTTGTAGTATTATTGTTAGTTGTTGTTGTTGTTCTTGTTGTAGTTGTATCTTCGTTTTGTTGATTTCCATACCAACCACGAAGTTGTAAATATTCTACATTTTTACATAAATCTGGTAATCTAACTAATAAACCATGTTGATTATAATCAAATCCATCAAGAGAAAGGGTTCTAACTGATGTAATTAATCCTCTAATTTCAGGTTCAGCTAAAATCATTACTTTTTCATCATGATAATCTTCTCCAAGAGATGAAAGTTTTAATGATGATAAAGGACCAGAATTATGTAAAAATAATCTTAATAATACTCTCATAACAGATAAAACACTATTTGGTCTTCTTTTTGGTAAAGTTGCACACCAAGATTCTACAGCAAATAACATTTCACCATAATCAAGATGACGTATGAAAGAAGGATAATTAAACATCGGTATAGGAGAAACTGTAGGTAATTTTATTCTTTTAAGTTTTAAATCCCTTCTTTCTTCAACATCTAATCCTCTTAAATAAGTTGTAATTAATTTATGACCTCCATTATGAAAAGGTCCAAAAGGTCTTCTCCATAAAATTCTTACTGCGCTTGTACACCATTGACGATTTACTAATGCGCAAGCGTATAAATTTTTCAAAGCATCATGGTCATAATAATAAAAAACTGATGAATGAGTATCTATTTCTACAACCAAAGAAAATATTTCTTCAAGAACATCCGAAACTAAAGATGGTTGTTGGGAAGGTTCTATATTTAACCTAAAAATAACAAAAAAAAAATGGGTTTAACGTTAGTATGCTTTCTTTATTTATACTTTAAATTTTTTTTTTTTTTTTTTTTTTAAAAAAAAAAAAAAAAAAGAAAGAAAGAAAAAAATTAAGAAAAAAAAATTAAAAGGAATTGTAAAAAAAGTTTTTTTAACACATCATCATTTTAAACGTCCAATAATATTTCAGAAAAAAACAAACAATATAGAAATAAGAAAAATTTCTTTTTAGGGTTAAATACGCACTGAGGCAAAAAGTGAGAAAACTCCTTGATTCTTTTTTTCCTGAGCATTTTTTACCCGCATTAAGATTTTTGCTATATATAGTAAAGAAAAACCATGTGGAAATAATGTTAATAAAAAAATGCTTAGAAATATAAAGAAATAACCACCAACTTGATGAAATTTTGCGACAAGCTGTTAACCTCTGTTGTAGTCGTAACGGGGGAAATATCCATCCTATAAAGAAAAATTCAAAATAATTTTATATAAAAGAAAAAAAACAAAATAATAATAATAATAATAATAATAATAATAATAATAAAGAACTTCAAAAAAGTGAGAAGGAGAAAAAAAAAATAATTTCCAAAAAGAAATGAAATGAAGAAGAGAAAAAAAGAGGAAATTAAAAAGTAGAAAAAAACTTGAAATCGACTTATTTAAGGAGTATAATGCGAAATGTTTATCGAATTAAGTTGATTTGTACGGTATAAATTATTTTATTTTTTTCAACTTTATATATCCGTAACCGATAATGAAGAGTTTATAAAAAAATGGTTGAAAAAATTAACCATTAATGGTGATTTGATGATTTTTTAGGCGCAGTAAAAGATAAAAAATAATTAACTACAAAGGTTGTGAATCATGTTCACGACAGAATTTAGTCGCCGATTTTTAACGTTGTCGGTGTTTAAGGTGTATATATAATAAGGGGGTTAAAAAAAGTCTATTTACTTTCAAGTTTTATGAGGCGTTAATCTTTATTCGGTTTGTTTTTATTTATTCTTTTCTCATTAAAAAAAAAAAATTTATCGTTTTAGTCGGTGAAGTTCACACCGATGGGGGAAATGTGGTATTGGTGTCTCGAATTAAAATAATTGGTGAGACAGAGATCACAAAATGTGAATCATTCAAACATGTAATAAACATATATTTATATGTATTATAATTTATTTTACGTACATTTCAAATGTAATTTTTTTTTTTATTTTATTTTCCTTTTTTCTTTTATAAATTTGATCATAAATATGATTTATATATAATTTAAAGAGGATCGTTATTCCGAATCAAACTTAAATAGTAAATAATATTTGCTGTTCGGAAAACTTTGTCCGCGGCGAAGTAAAAATGACGTAAGACAATGACGCAGTAAAGTAACTATCAAATTAATTGGTTCAATTTGTTTATTTATTTTTTTTTTTTTTTAAAAAAATACCCTTCAAAGGGATTTATTATAAATTAAACGTGTTACTGAATTTAAATAGTATCACGATAACTTTTCATTGTAAAATACTACTTTTAAAATATAAATGAGTAGAATTTCTTCAAGTAAAAAATAATTAAACACAAAAATTAAAAATTGTTCACATGTTATACCTTTTTATCGTTTAGGTTTATTCTATTAAAGAACCCGGCTGTGTATAAAATTCCGGATAATTAACCGGAAATTTTGAGGCTGCGCATTATTTATATGTTTTTCAAACAAGAATTTGTTAAGAAAAAGGTAATTTATAATGCATCAAATTTTACTATTTTTATTAATTATTTATTCTTTTATAGAAATCTTGAATTACTTCACGCGATATTTTACTTGATTATTTTTTTATTCCACGCGCCAAAACATTTGATTATAAAATAAATTATTATTTTATCAACAAATACAATTTAAGTAGTTTAACATAAATTAACTTTCCAATCTGGAAATCTGGAAATCTTTTTTTTTTTTGGTGTTACATGATAAAAATCACATTAGATTTTCAAAAAAACGATTTTTTGAATTTTTGATTATTTATTTATTTATTTATTTATTTATTATATTTTATTAAATTTCATTAATACTTTAAAGTTTGGCTTTTTCTAGTATTGTATTATTATTATTGGGATCAATATTCAAGATTATTCCATTTAATGGTTCTTTAGAAGCCCAATCGATCATCGTTTCATAAACCTTTCCATCATATCTTCCAAGTGCTGAACTTAATAAAGCATCAGGAATAAGAAATGCATCAACTAAACTAACAGCATTTGGTCTTATTTCTTTTAATAAACTATAAACTTGAGTTCTTAATAATCTTGCTTGTGATGAATTTAAATATTCACTTTCTAAAAATTCTCCTACATCTTTTTCCATCGTATGTAATACGAATAAATTACATAGTGATGTCATAACCTTTTTCAATGACGTACTATTATGTAATATATTTAAACTTTCATCATTAATTTGTTGTTGTGAATTATGTTTAAGTGCTGTTATAAAATTTTGTACCAAAAGATATTGACAATGTGCACGTGAAATTCGATTGATTTCTACTAACATTGAATTCCAAGATTTTTTTTGATTATCTATTTGATCAACTGCATTTGCAAGTAAATATGCTATACGATGTCTAAATGCTTTCAATTGAAATTCTTGATTATTAAAATCTAAAGGTGTTGTTGCCATACATTTTTGATTAGGTTCATTAAGATATTGTAAAATATAAGTAATTGTTGGATTGAAATCAATTTGTGACGCGTATTTTTCAGGATTTTTTATTACTTTTCGAAAAGTTTTCATGAGCTAAAAGAAAAAAAAAAAAGAATTGTTAAACTTAATTATATATATATATATATAAGTATATATTAAATCTTTTTATATACTGTATGTATGATTTACTTACATAACGAGCAGTTTGTTGAGTTAAAACATAATTATCACCTTCCCAAGTCGTATTCGGTAAATAATCTTGATAAAATTTAACAAATCCACTAAAACTTGAATATCCATGACCTCCACATGCTCTTCTACAATCTTCAATTGATTCTACTGCCATAGTAGTAGTTAAAGATTTTAATCCTGAACTTGAAGCATGTATATCTGCTAATAAAGAATAATTTCCATCACAACTTTGTTCCATATATTTTGTATATAAATTATTCATAGATTTTGATGTAAAAAAGCACGCATATGATTGGGCAATTATAGGAAATAATCTATATTGTTGCATAGTATAATCCAATACTGAAGTTTCAACTATACGACTAAACGATGAAAAAAAAATTTTTTTTAAATAGTGTTTAATAGAGTATCTCAAAACATTATAAACATTATTAACTTATTTTTTAACTTACCCATCTTTCAACTTTTTTGGTTCATCTTTATCAATAAATTGTCTACGTATAGCAGAATAACGAATTGCAATTGTAGCAGCACGCGCAAGTGTAACACGTACACCTGTAACAATTAAAGAACGAATCAAAACCATAATACCATAATTTAACTTATTATTTGGTGGACATATATATTTTCCAGTAGTTTTCTCAATTTGACAGTATTTAGAAAGCATATTAAACCGTGGAATTCGTACATGTTCAAATAACATAAATCCATTATCGGTAGCATTAAAACTAAAAAAGAAAGAAGTATATACATACATATATATATATTTATTTATTTATTTATTTATATTTTTTTAAAAAAAAAATCACAGTAACAAATTTATATTTACCCAAATTTAGGACCAATGTCTCCAATCGTAATACCAGGTAAAGGTAAATGGGTTTCCAAATCTCGAATTTGAACGATAAATGGATGAGGACCATAATCTTTTCCATTACTTTTCAATTGAGCCATAACAATAGCATGGGTACTGTAATAAATTTAGTCACATTAAAAATTTTTGAAAACTATGTTAGAATGTCAGAAATTTAATATTAATACTAACGCGGTTCTTCCTAAACCTCCAATCCACCATTTAGAAGAAGTCAAAAAAGGAGAATGTATTTCAAATTCATCAGTTTCTGGAATATAAGTGGCGGTCGTTTCTAATCCTTGAACATTAGAACCATGACCTAATTCTGTTTGTGCGTAACATCCAATGATTTGATAATTTTTAGCTGGAATAAGAAATTTTTTCTTTTGTTCTTCTGTTCCTTGACCGATTAAAGTTGGTATAAACATCCCTCGATGAGCACCAAACTAAATATCGAATTAATTTATTTAGTTGGAATTAGTTGGGATTAATTGGGATTAATTGGAATTAAAGTCGAAATTTAAATAAATAAAATTATATCACGTACAGGTCCTGGCATATCAAGGAACCATTCTGCATATTGAAGTTCTTCTACATTCCATTTGTTTTCCCTGTAAAAATATCAGAGTTTTAAAACAAATAAGTAAATATATCCTTTCGGCATAACCATGTAGATTATATAATAAATAAATTTACGTACTTAATTAATTGTACCAATCTTTTTTCTTTTTTTATAGTATGTTCAAATAATTTATCCCTTCCCATAAAATATATATTTGATTTATCGAATACGGGATCATTTTCAATTATATTCAAAATTTTATGATAACATTCCAAATCTTTAATACCATACAAAAGTAAAGTAAGTTCTTTAACATCGAATGATGCGGATTCTCTCTCTTGTGTTAATAAATCTGGACCTTGTGGATCAGATGGTCTAAGATGCGAAGGAATTTTTATGTAAGATGTCATAATTTTTCTTTTAAAAACAAAAAAAAAATAGTAAAAATAGATTAAACAGATTCCCGACGAAAATTATATATATATATATATATATAAACATCATCTTGAGGACCATCTTGATACGGTAATTAATTATAAAATGGTCAAATTCCTGAAATCTTATGAAAAACAACGTAATTCTTTTACTTTAATGAATATGATTATTTCGTGGAAATAAAATGTAGATCACACCTATGAAAGTAACTTAATTAGATTTTTTTTAATAAAAAAATTAATAAAGATTACTACGAAATACCTAATTTGTAAATCACATTAAAATCGTTTGTAACCCTTATACGGAAACCAAATATATCACGTGAATAAAATTCTATTCCAGAAATAATAATATTAGACAACGGAGTGTTAACGGGATGTTGTATATACCATAAAATTCAGGTCGGTATTATATAAAAGTGCACATGATTATAAATTCAAACAAAAAAAAAAAAAAATATTTTTTTTTTTTTAAAAAATATTCATTAGAAATTCTACAAGAATCATTTGTTTATGCATCTTATAAAGTTTATGTAATTATTGATTGAACTATATTTAACTAAACTTTAAAAAAAGGCGTACATAAGTTTTCATTTATAAAATTACATTTTATAACGAACAATGGACTAATTTATTTACAGTTTGATTCAAATCTTTTATTATTATTATTATATATTAAAATATTTTAGCCGTATACCCGTTCTTTATTTTTCATGCAAGGTTTACAATCAATCGGTGTACTTATTACTATTTCGTTAAAAATACTTCTTTTTAATAAAAACAAAACATTTTGGTCATTTTATCATTAAGGTAATTATAATCGTTGATCCTTTTTTTTTTTTTTTTTTTTTTTTGGTTATTTTTTTTTTTTTTGGCGGTAATCTTTTTATTTATTAAATTCATTAAACATGAGGGGAAAAGGAAAATAAAATTTTGGAGAATATGAAAAAAAAGTGTTGTCTTTAATAATAAATAAATAATTTATTTTATTTATTTTATTTTCTTTTTATATCGTATTACAAGTACTACACACAATAAATTATTATATATTACAATCAATTATATTTTTTGCATGATAATACTAAACTAAGTCTTATTTTATTTATAAATTTATCCTATTTAGCTATCGGACAAAAATTCCCGATTAAAATAGTATAATAAAGATTGTCTTATCTACTTTATATCTGTATAGTATCTGACACTAAAATGAATATATATTTAATTGATGCAAGAGAAAAAAAAAATTTTTTTTTTTTCTTTTTTTTTTCTTTTTTTTATTTCCTTTTTTTTATTATTAGTAGAATTTTGATCAATAAATCAATAAATGTTTTTTTTTTTTTACCTTTTAATCAGTCGCATAACATACCGCACCATTCATGGTTCAGTACCATAGCGCCATATCATAAGATGATTGGAATTTTTTTTTTTTTTTTTTTTGAGGAGAATTGATATACATTCGAAATTACTTTATTTTTCAAAGTAGATTAGGTAGATTGTTTTCTTTCTCCTTTCTCCTTAAAGAAAAGGTTCTGATTTCTGACATGTACAGGGTGGCTGAAAGTGTTCAATAATCTTGCATTAAGTTCTCAGGGTACTCATTTATACATTATTATGCAAATGACCCCGCACCTTGTCAATCACCAATAGTGTCAACTTCTATGTTAAGCCTAAAAAGGTAACTTGAGGAAAATCATTCGTGCGTAGATTGTGTAGATTGTGTAGACATCGTTTGAACATCTTCAGATGAAAACCGCTGACCATTACATTAGACTGTTCCACAAAAAACTAAAAATTTTGAAGAGTGAGAAAGGGGAAGAATAGGAGATTAATAATCTAATATCGATATCTGTTTTTTTTTTTTTTTTTGATGTATGCTGTACATGCAAGTTAAAATTTTTAGGAATTTATTAAACATGGATGATTGATTAAAGTTGGACTCCCTTAGTAATCGACTGGCAGGTTGTATTGTTCGTTTATGGTTCGTGTTCGTTGAAATTTCAACCTGCATCCTAAACGCCTATGTGCAATCCTGTTGATAAGTATAACCAAAGGCATTCTAGATACCTTTTTAGTCTTTCTATGGAAAAAAAAAAAAAAATTTTTTACAATCCAATTTTCCCAAGACCCACACTGTACTTTCGTATGTTAAAACATTGGTCTCAGCATAGATTCGCCAATAGAGAATACAATCAAATTTGAAAGATCAATTTAAGCACAGTAACATACATTACCTTGTTTGAGATTTAATTACATGCTAAACAAAATACAGCCCTATTAATATTTAATTATTGAAAGAAATTCATAAATGATTCTGGGAGAAAAAAAGAGTATTCAAACATCATAAACATCATTTATCTCCCTTTGTTTCAATATCATTGACTTTGCAGGGTTAGTATTTATTTATTTATCACAAACTAAATATGTAACTCCCTGCAAATCACATCATCCCATTTATCAAGCACGCACGATACCGTGCAAATACGGGACATTCCGGGGACAAGTTTCAGGTTTCAGTATACTACTAATTATTTTATCACAAACTTTTATATGTAACACGAAACCTCCTGCAAAAAAAGGTCGACTTAAAATTCACGGGCTTTTACAGAAAATATGATGATGATATGACGGAATTATTTGGATAAAATTTTTTTTTTTTTGCAAAGCCTGTGAAAAGTTTCAGGTTTTGAGTATTATCCTTCTAACTGTAACTTTTTTTAAAAAATTATTAATAAATTCTAGGTAAATAAAGTCACAATACAGTCAAAGGGATACTTTATGAATACTGTTTATTATCGGCAAATAAAATCCAAAAATTTTCAAACTTTTTAAAATACTGTACGTAATTATTATAAAAGATTTCAATAAATGTAATTTAATCAGCAAATGATCCATCAATTTTATTCAGTATATTACAATATTTTGTTTATCATATAATTTTAAATTAAATAAATATCTTTTAATTTATTAAATATATGCCAGTAATAATTTAAATAGTACAATTCGGATCGGAAAATTTAGCACAAGCGTAAACAAACGAAGTTACATCCATCCCGAATAGGTTCTGCCCACAACCTTTCCCTGATCAACAGAACAAATTACTATATAAATTTTCTAAAATTTTGAAAGAATGAATGAATTACTTAATCCATCATATTCTTTAAATTCTTTTTGATTTAGAAATTTTAGGGATTTGACAAATGAATTACTTAATTCATTATATTCGTTTAATTTATTAAAAAGATAAGTTCGTTTTATTTAATCAAAAACTTAAATACATTATAATCATTATAAATTTCTTAAATAGTCACTAATCTAAATTTATTATTATTAGTTATATTTTTTTTAATTAATATAATTAATATGAATTATTCATTTATGTCATTTAATTTATTTATTTAAATTTATTATATTCATTTTAAATCCGTATTTAATTATTAATTTTTTTATTATATTCATTCTAAATATTTTAAATCAATCCGTATTTCGACTGATATGTTAAATATATCCAATATAAATGAATGAAAATTATCAAATTCATTATATTCATTAAATTTGTTTAAATTCGCTTTATATAATTCATTATATTCATTACATTTGTTTAAATTCGCTGTTTAAATTCGCTTTATATAATTCATTATATTCATTACATTTGTTTAATTCGCTTTATATAATCTATTATATTCATTAAATTTGTTAAATTCGCTTTATATCGATTTCTAAATTAATTATTTATTTATGATTATTAATTATACGCAAAATGTCTTGATAACACAAAATAAATAATAAATTAAATATGATAATTGACATTACTAAATTAAAATATCACACATAAATTTTGTTATTATTATTTATGCAAAATAATAATAATCGAAACTATAACATGTTTTTATAGTGTACTTGTTTATAGTAACCAGGTTGTACGACATGGACATTCACAGCCGTAATGGCATTTCGTATTGCAACCTAATTTCAACTATAACGAAATCGTATAATCAAAGCAGGTGTTGCAAGTGGTACCACATAGGTTGTAAATGGTGAGCAACATTACGGCAGGCCAGTGTTGGTATTTTCTGGAATCTGGATCTGGAAACATGTATTCCAGATTGATTCCAGTGGTTTTTAAAGTACTGGAATCAAATTATGCCGGAATCAAATTTCCAGATTCCAGAGGCCATTGAAATTCAATTTGGAATCAAAATTCCAATATTCCAAATTTCAGTTCCCAGTAAAATTTTCATTGGAAACCGGAATTTCCCATCACTGCGGCAGACCACACTACATGACATTACTTCATAACATTGATCAGGACTTCTGCCCATTAGCTTAATAATTTTTTGTGAATTTTTCCATTGTCATATATTTGGGCAAGTATTCTTTTGAATAGGTATATATACTAAAAAATTACTACGGAAAATTATTACTGTATGGATTTTCACGCATTATTATATTTAATTTATACCTGAATAATAACTTACGTAGATGACCGCAAACTATCTTCCCAAACGTCGCCAACAAAATTTCACGTTCACGTGATCGTCTTATAAATAATTGTCACCTCTCGTCACACCTTTCCGCTGCGTGAAATCCTACCTGTCACCGATTTATTTGTCACATAATACGCCACTCTTTATATTTTAATGCCATAATTTCGGCCAAGTCACGTAAACGTAAATTACCACGATATAAATTACCAAAGTCATATTGGACACTAAAGATTTACATAAAACATGAAGAAATAATTATCGAGAATCTTTAGCTATAAGTTTCATATAATAATAACTTTATTATCTTATTATCTTTTATATAGATAATCAAAATACAAAGGGGAAGATTCGAATTTGATTTCATCTTGATCAACAATCTTTACATTTGTTTCTTCTTTTAATATTTTTAAAAAAGAAGATTCATCTTCTTCAGCAAGATAACCATCTATACCCAATAAATTGAATTCATCATTAATTTTTGCATAATCAATAATGAATTTTAAATAATCATCATTAAACATTATCATAATTAACCCTCTTAATTTACATTTACAATTTTTCAATAACATATATAAAGCCTCATAATCAAAAAAACATGATAATTCTAAATATTTTAATGAAATAGGTAAATAATTTCCTAAATCAGAAATCAATTCATTTGTCCAACCAAAACTTCTTATACCAAAATATTTAAGATTTAAATTAGAAATTATTGATTGAACAGATTGAAAGAAACTTATAGAATCAAGAGTTAATATTAAATGAGTAATATTAGGACAATGAATTGAAAGAGGTTTTGATAATATAATATAAGAAGTAGTTCTATCCAAACATAAAGTAGTTAAATTAATTCCTGATAATTGAATTAAATTTGATATTGTTAAAGGAAGAAAATGATTATTTTTTAAATGAAGTGTATCTATTTTACATTTTATATTCTTTGGAGAGAGTGATGATGATGATGATGATGATGATGATGGGGAAGTAATAGTATGAGATGAAGTAATAGTATGAGATGAGGGAATAGTATGAGATGATAAAATAGTATGAGATGTATCATTACTATTATTATTATTAATAGTATTGTTATTATGTTCAAGTTCGTGACAATTTACAATTAAAAGAAATTTTAAATTATTACAATTTAATAAAATTTCAAAAGGAAATAAATTATTAAATTTAGTATCTATAAAATGTAATAAAACAAGAGAAGATTGATTAATTAATAAATTTAAAATTGATTTTGGTATATTACCATGAGAATTAATTATAAATTTTTTAATATTTCTTTGAGATTTAATTATATTAAAAAATATTTCTTCTTTATCATCATCATTATTATTAAAATAAGAATCAATAAATATATGAGATAAAGTATTACAAGATTGGGATAAAGATTTTAAAAAAGAATAAGTATTTGGTAAATTATATAAAGGTTGTGAATCAATACTAAATTGAAAAATTTTAAGATTTGAAAATGAATTAGAAAATGAATCTTTAGGTAAATAAGGAAAATCAGGATTATTTTCAAATGATTTAATATTTAAAAGATAAACTTTAGCATTATTTCTCAAAAACATTTTAAATAAACTTTGAGATAATCTATGAGATATTTTGTTGATATAATTAGAATTATATTGATTATCAAATTGTGATGATGGTATAGTTGTTTTAACCCAAAGTTTTATACTTGAAAACATTGTTTCATAATAAAATTCTTTTAAAAAACTTGGATAATTAAATAAAACTTTTTTAAAAATTGGATAAAGTTCAGGATGATATTTACGAAGTTGTTTTTCTTCTTCATTAAGAAATAAAAGATATATTTCTATTAAACTAAGGGAAAATTTAATCGAACGTTGCATTAAAGAAAATGGTTTACGCCAAAGTATAGGTATAATTGTTCTACACCATAATCTATTTACTAATAAACATGAATGTAAAGATGTTGTATCATTTTCAAAATGTTTGAAAATTTCATTTATACATTCAATAGGAAAAGTTGACTTTGACATTTTTTTTAGAAGTATTTCTTTTATTTTTTTTTTATTTTTTTTTTTTTAAAAACAGAAAAAAAGGGGGAGGAAATCATATAAAAAAGGGTTGTGTTCAAAAAAATTAACCGCATTTATATAATTTCGAAAATCGCATTTAATAGTGTAACCGGAATGTGTAATTATGATTACCGATACCTAATTTAATTCATTCATTTTCCTTTATTATTATTTTTTTTTTTTTTTAATTCTTTTTTTTTTTAATTCTTTTTTTTTTTCTTTTTTTTTTTTTTTTTTTTTTTTTTTTTTTTTTATTCAAATTTTTAAATAATGGAGGGTGAAGGTAAAATTACTATTGAAGTATTAAATATTTTATTCAAAATTCTTCAAAATTATAAATTTGAAAATTCAATTCCTGAGGATATTATTGAAATTATAAAAGAATATATTGATTCAAAAAGAATAAATGTTCAATTTAGAGAGATTAATATTTCAAATAAACAGAAACATTTTGAAATTGGTTGGGATCAAGATAATTTATTAAAAGATCTTTTATCATTATCATCAAATTTATATGAACCTCATAAAAAAGATTTTGAAAGAATACATATTGGAACAAAAAATAAATGGTTTCTTGATAATATGAAATTTGAAGGAATAAATACAGAATTAGAAATTATAACAGAAATTGTTTTAAATCAAGAAAAAAATTTACCAGGATTTAAATATTTTTATGAATTTAATAATGAAGGAGGAAATCATCATTCTGGTAATTTACTCTTTGTATCTGAAGTTGGTATTTTAGCTATAATTGGGGTTAATAATAAATTTAATTATATAGAAAATAAAAAATTTATTAAAAATCAAATTAGAGAATATAAAACATTTGCTAATAATAGATTTGTTAATAAGTTTGTTACAATAATTGGGTTATACGCATCTTATAATCGACATGGTAAAATTACTTTAAATCCTGTTGATTCTTTTGATAAAATTATTATGAAAAAAGTTAAAGAATTTATGAAAGAAAAACATGAAATGTTACAAGAAAAAACTTCAAGTAAGATTTTTTTTTTTTACATACTTTTAAGATATATAATATATTCATTTCAATAAACTGACAATAAATTCTATTTTTTTTATTAGATAAGGATTCGGATTCAAGTTATTCTGATTCTGATTCAAAAGAAGAAGAATCTGATTCTGATGATGATGTCGTTATAGATGATAATTCATCACAAAATAGCTTTTTTGATTTTTTGAAATCTGTTATTAAATTCATAATTTTCATTTTACTCTTAGATTTTATCTCTAAAAATTATTTCAAAAAGGAGGGTATAGAATAATGTTTTTATATTTGATGAAAAAAATTTTATTAATAAATGCATATACCTTACTTAAATATGTCATAGTGTTTGATCTACATGGTCATCAATAATAATGTTGCGAACGAAACTTGTTTATGATTGGCGATTCTAAACTCATCCGTATGGTACTTACTCAATTATCGAAATATTTTAATCTTAAACTCTAAATTTCCAAACTCCGTATGATACTCATATTTAATGTCACGTAAACTAAAATCTGGGGAAAGCGTTATTTGGGATTCTCGGAGATTGTTTAGTGTAATGCGCACGTTATATCAGTTATATCAATTCCATTTTTAGTCAGAGATTTCGGATTTCACGAAAATAGTTTCGTCTGACTTCGGAAGTTTCTTCCACAAATAGGATATTTCTCCATGAAATTTTCCTATTGGTGTAATTTATATTATTTGAAAGCGGGGTAAAGAAACCTATCCATAACAATGCTATCAAGCTTGTCAGTCAAATGATCCTCGTACGGGCAGTAATAAAATATTCGTGCACAAATCTTCAAATCTGGTAAATCTGGTTTAAAATCTTTTCATTAGCGAGGCATGATTGACGATAATGATCAGGTAAATATGACAAGATAGCAAAAAAAAAAAAACAAGGGATAACTTATTCTTTAGATGTATCTTTAAAATAAAATATTTCCTTTCAACTCTCTAGAGATAAAATGCTTTTGAGATCGCAGCATAAATAACAATTGAGCAGGGCCTGCATTAATATTATTTGGATCTAAATGTAGTTAGTATTCTTCCTCTTAGAGGAAACAATCAACATGAGGTATTTTATTCGAGTCAATTATTATCCTTGACTAACCTTTTTAATAGAAATTTAAATTCTATTTAGAAATCATATTACATATCAATATTTAATATCAGTTAAAATCAAACATTGATGTACACTGCGTAACTGCGCACTGTAACTATTCCAATTAATCCTATTTAAAAATGCCATATATGTAAATTATTCGGAAATTGGTAGATCATTAGAAAATTTTTTAATACTGTCTATTATGTCGGGATGATCTTTAATAAAAAAAATGAGATTTTCGTTGATATACGAAATACACGCGGTTACTATTGAATTTTACTAATTACTAATATATATGAATATATGATCATCACAATATATAAAATTTATAGATTTTATAATAAAGCCATAAAGTTTAGATAAAAATAGTCCAAAAATCGTTTTATCATGAACTTTATCCCCAAATACCCCACCATTTTAAACCAAGCTTATATTAGAAAAATAATCATAATACTCCGGAAATTTACATTAAATCTTATTAATTTCCTAATTCATTTTCATAATGAATTTCTTTCGATTGTTTGATGAACCATTTTTTATGACAAAAAATATTTAAATTCTAAAAGCTTAAGGGATCGGATGGTCTAAAAATAGTGGAGATTTTCTTAACATACGGTATAAGAATCCCGAAGGGTTGGAGTTAATGACAACTTTTTTTACACAATACCATACAAAATTTTTAACTTGAAAATTTTAACAACAGATGATTTCATGGAAAATAAAAATAAAAAAATCATATATAACAATGAAAGATTATTCAATCTGGAGCATAATTTTTATAATTATTTCAATAATTAATATTATATCATTATTTCTTCTTATGATAGTAATAATAAAATCACCATCATATTTAACAAAATGGACATTATTTCAATTATGTATAGCAGCATTAGGTTATAGCATATCAACATTACCTTCGATATTAATACATGGTGATAATTTATTGGAGAAAGCATTTACATCAAATTTATGTATGATTCAATTTAGAGTTGCATCTTTTTTCTTTTATCCTTTAAATTTATTACCTATTGAATTATCATTTTATTTTTACGGACTTTTAAAACCAAAGTTAGATTTAAATATAGAAAAAAAATGGTTTTGGACTTTAACTTCAATAACTTGGATTCTTTCTTTATTGTACAATTCTTTAATATTAATTATAACTCGTAATGATGAGAATGGAGGTATTATAGTAACAAGATTTTATTGTGAAGCTTACAAGGTAGCAAATAATTGGAAGCATTTTTGGGTTTATCAATTTATTGTAATTATTTTTTTAGTTGCCACAATAATTTCACGTGAGTTTTTCAAAAATATATATATATATATTTTTTTTTTTTTTTTCGTGAATTCTTCTTTGAATCTTTCTTTATTAATTTTATAAATCTTTTTTTTTACATCATTATTAGTTTTTTCGATAATTATATTATATCGAAAATGGAAAATATTTAATAATAATCAAAATAGAAGGACGGCTATTAAATTGGGTTATGCAGTACGTTTATTTACTTATATAATTATATATACTGCATTATTAGGATGTTATATTATTTCGGATATAATAAAACAAATAAGAATTGGTAATAAAGAATTAAATAAATACGCTGAAGATTATTATTGTTTTGGTGATTTTACATCTGCAATTGCGTGAGTATTATAATAAACTTTTCCTCTTTTATTTAGATTGGGACCGAATTACTTAATTTGTACTTTTTTTTTTTCTTTTTCTAGTGGAATAATTTTATTACTAATATTTGGAGGAAATCGTACGGCGGCAATATGTTTACCGTGTTGTTATTATGTTCCACCACATAAAGCTTATCAACCTTTTGTTCCTCCATCATTTACTCCTCCACAAACTGATATGTTCGAAATTATGGTAAATGATAATAATAATAATGTTAATGTTAATGAATATATTGAAAATTCTGAAATTACATTAGCCAAGGAAAATTGAAAATCTATTACTAATGTTTATAACCCGCAGTGCATGCAGTGGAGGGGAAGATGAAAATTTGGCGCAAATGGCGCAGAACGCGTATTAATAATGAATAATAGTTTGTACAACTACAAAAAATTTAAGTTTTTTCCATATATGTTATATACAAAATCGATCTATGATATCATTCGTCATTTATTGGTGACAAAATTTTTCTATTTATCCGTTTCCGTTCGAATTTCTCGAATTTTTCGGTTAAAAATTCATTGTTTATAAGAAAAATTTGATTCTTATATTCTCATAAAATGTATTGTTGTATTGTTTTGCATGTATTTTGAAAATCAAATACAATTAAAATTGGTTAAATACGCGTGATTATAAAAAATTTTGATTTTATATTTGAATGTATTTGAATTTAATTTTTTTAAAAAAAATTGAAATATATATAAAGGGAACCGAATTTTGTTAAAAAAAAAAAAAAACATCTTACAATGATCTCTTCAAACCGTATTTACGATTCAAATTTACAAGTTAAATCATCCAACGATTGTATCATTGATAAATCTAATCCTATTAATAATATATCAAATGATATTATACAAATAAATTTATTTGATCCAATTGTAATAATTCGTGGAAATGTAAATGAATCAGTTGGATCATTATTAAGGGGTGAAATCATATTAACTTTAAGTAAACCAATGAAAATTGGTTCTATTGAATTGAAATTTATTGGAAGTACTAAAATTGTTCATCCAAATAGTAGTAAGTATCATATTATTATTATCTTTTTTTTTAACATACGAATTTTTTTTTTACTAAAATTATATTCTCGAATTTTCTTTTTTTTTTTTTAGCATTCGGAACAATAGATAAATATAAAGAAGAGATTATTTCACAAAATATAAATTTATTGAGTCATTCAACATCTAATACTACTATTACATCAACATCCTCTTCATCTACCTTTCCGATTAAAATCTTTTCCAAACCATTATTCTCATCTCCAAGCGTTAAGAAACAGTATTATACATTCTCATCGGGAACACATAAATTATCATTCGAAACTCATTTACCAGGAACATTACCGGGGTCGGTTAAATCAGATTCAGGATCAGTAAAATATAAATTAAAATTGAAGATTGATTATATAACAACATTATATTTGAAAACTCTTTCATCGATTCGTGAAGTTGAAATAATAAGAATGTTAACAGATTATATTAATTATAGTGGTATAGAAATATCCAGAAGTTATGATAAAATTTTAGATTATCAATTATCAATACCAAAAAAATCCTACACTCTTGATGATATTATTCCTATTAATATTAAAATAATACCTTTAATTAAACAATTTAAATTACATTCAATAGAATGTTTCTTATTACAGAAAATTACTTATATGAAAGATGATGATTATACTGAAACTATTAAAAAGTCAAATTATAAGGATATTGTTCACTTTAATGAACATTATGATAAAATTTATGAAACAAATATGAATTTTGAATTAAATAAATGTAAGGATATTATTATACATCATAGTGTAGATACTCCATTAATTAGAATTAAGCATGAATTAAGATTTTGTTTATTAGTAAGTATTACAAATAGTGATTATGGTATTAAAAGTAAATTATATTTTAATATAGGAATTAATTTATTAAGTCGTTTGGTTAGAAATGATGATGTTTCATTACCGAATTATGATGATGTTAGTTTTTATTGTCCTTGTCATCCTGAATATCAAAGAATCGCTGAATTGATTCTTGGGAATTCCTATTATAATAATAATAATATAGAAGATGTGAGGTCATGTGATGGTTTAACATGTAATTTTTGTAATCTTTCAAATAATAACAAACCACCACGATATAGTAAGACGATATAGTAAATATTTTTTATAAAAGGAAAAAAAAACACTTTTTTTTATTTTTATTTTATAATATTTTAATTGTATATAAATTGGTTTACATTATCATTAATTATTTTTTTTTTTTTTTCGGCTAAATCTAGTGTTTTTTTTTATCTTTTTTTTAAAACCCATTAATAATCTAATCCTGCTAATCGAACCAAAAAAATTTTAAAGATACATTATTAAAGAAATTTGTGTAAATAGAAAAAGTAAAAAAAAAATAAATAATAAATTAAAAATATAAAAAAGAAAAGACAAAAGTTTTAAATAATAAATAATATTATATATTATATATTTTTTTTTTTTTCCTTAAAGCAAGTTTTTAATTGGAACTTAGATTATCATTATTAAAATTTAGATATGATGGTAGATTTATTTTTTTTCCTTTTTCAATTTCTCTAATCCTTGTTGGTAAATAGAAGGTCCAATTATAGAATACTAACTTTCGATGAAGTTTTGGTTACTTCCGGTTCAGTAAAACTTTCTTTCGTTTCAGTATTGCTTTCTATTACATTTCCTTTTGTGTCTTTCTTAATGGTTGTCACTTTAGTAATTGTTTTTCCATCTTCATCGGTTTCTATTTCTGTTTCAATTTCTGTTACAATTCCATTCTCATCCGTCTGGCTCATAGTGTTAGTTCTTGTTTGTTTTCTCTTTGGCGTTTTTGAACTACTAGTTTTAGCATCACCGCTAGTTGTGACAATTGTTTCTCCCGGATTTGACCTTAACGTTTGAGTATTGGATTCTAATTCATTACCCTTTTGATCTTTTTTGGTGGTTACAATTGTAGTAGTTGTTGATCCATCATCTTCGATTACTTCTGTCGTTGTAGTTACAGTCATAATTCCATGATCATCTGTTTCATTTTTGGTGAAAGTTCTTGTTTGTTTCCTCCTTGGATCATTATTGTAAGAAACTGTTCTTGTTGTTGTTTCATCACCTGTGATATATGTTTCTTCCGGTTCAGTAACAAATTCGGCAACACCATACATTGTTTCAGTATTGGTTTCTAACACTTTACCACTTGAATCTTTTTTGGTGGTGGTTACTTTAGTAATTGTATTGCCATTTTCATCGGTCTCTGTTTCTGTTACAGTCACTGTTACAATTCCATTCTCATCCGTCTCAGTCCTAGTTTCAGTATTTACTTGTTTTTCCTTTTGCGTTTTTGAACTACCAGTTTTAACATCACTTGTTTTTTCTGTATATGTCTTTGTATCGGTATCTATTACTTTACCGTTTGGACCTTTTTTGGTGGTGATCACTTTAACTGTTGTTATTCCATTTATTCCATTTCCATCGGGCGTTCTTTCTGTTACAGTTTCTGTTACATTTCCATTCTCATCTGTTCCAA
>QZLH01000002.1:70489-84601 GCA_003833135.1 Oehlia diaphana
TTGGGAGTATAATTAGTATAATTTCCTTTAATATATCTTCCACCAAAAAAAAAAAAAAAAAAAAAATTAAAAAAAAATAAAAAAAAAAAAAAAAAAAAAAAAAAAAAATAAAAAAAAAAAAAAAAAAAAAAAAATAAAAAAAAAAAAAAGTCCCCGATCTCGGGAATTTTTGTATTGCATAAAACATGCGAGGCCAAAAAATTTTTCAATCAAGTTCTTTTTTCCCTGCTTTCCTTGCTTTCTCTGATTTCCCTGCATGTTCACATGTTAAATGATAATCACTTGCTTGCCCTTAAATATTTGTTAATTATTACTATAATTGATTTCATTTTTTGGACGAAAAAGAATATACTTTTAACTATAAAAAGAAGTTATTGTTATTGTATATGAAATTTTTCTCACTCTAATTGGTTTATGATACATTTATATAATATATCCATAACCATGGTTTATCCGTTAATGGGATTTGATGATAGAAGCTCATCAATATTTATTATATGTACACCCTCTTGGGGAGATGGAACAAGAGGGAGCATTTATGAAGGGTATTATACATAATGGCCACATTTATGAAGGGTACATTTATGGAGGGTGCATTTATAGAGGGTGCATTTAAGGGGTACATTTTATAGAGAGCTGATGGTTTAGTGGGCAGGCAATAGTACCCGAGTATCTTCCAAATTTGGTGGGTAACTTTATATTACATGAATTTTATTACAAAATTATATATAATCGGGTAAATTGTAATATATAATGTCGCATATAAAATGTAATTTATATTATGGGTATGGGAACTTGGGGGCTGCATTAAATACGGTAGTTTAGATCAACTTTTGTTTTAAAACATTCCATTTATTCCATATATTCCATTTATTCATGCCTTTTTTATGATTCTTGAATGACTTCTTGAACATGAGGCATGTAATCGAAATTTTTTTGTTACACATTCGATAGGATGAAGCCGGGAAACCCGCCCACGTACTCACGTATCCTAAGGTTCATAGTTCATACATAATTTTGGAGGTGCCAAAATAATAATAAATCCCCCTTTTCGGGGTAACCCTAATTAATACAATGATTATTATTTATTATATTTATTATCGTTTCCCGAAATACCCGAATACATGCATTATTGACACGCGTATATAAAATTAATTATTATGATAAAATATAAATAAATTAAAAAAACGTCTTCTGTTAGTTACGGCCATACACAGTGAAAAGCACCGGAACCCGTCCGATCTCCGAAGTTAAGCCACTGATGGCCCAGTCAGTACTACGGTTGGGGACAACGTGGGAATACTGGGTGCTGTAACTCTTAATTTTTTTTTTTTTTTTTTTTTTTGATATAAAAAGGGTTTGTAATACAATTTAATCAAAAATATCGAATTTCAGAATTGGGTATCATTTAGAACGTTCAACAACTTTTTTTTTTTATGACATATTTTTTTCTTGAAGTTATCAAAAGATAAAGATACTGCGGCAACTGCGTTACTAATTTATACAAAAATGTAATAAACCTGAAATTTTATGTATATAATTTATCCAAATAAAGAGTTGATGAGTTAATTCGAATCTATTTTTAACAAAAAGGTTCCTAAATTTTTTTTTTTTTTTTTATAAAAGTGATTTTCTTTCTTTTCTTTTTCTATATTATTATTATTATTATTATTATTATTGATTTTATCTTTTTTTTTTTTTTTTTTTTTTTTTTAATTTTTTTTTTTTTTTTTTTTTTTTTTTTTTTTTTTTTTTTTTTTTTTTTTTTTTTTTTTTTTTTTTTTTTTATTATTATTAATATTCTTTAAATTTATTTAATTTATTTTTATTTTTATTTTTTTATTTTTTATTTTTATTTTTAAATAATTTTTAAAGAATGACATCACCGTCTAAAGAATGTGTTACTTGTGGAAAAAATAATTCGGTAGGATTTTGGTGTTCTAATTGTGAACATCAAAGATTTCGTGATAACTTTCAAAATTGGACGAGCGAAAATGATTTAATTGATGATTTAATTAGAAATGTACAACTTTCATCATCTTGTTCGGAAGAATATATTGAATGGATACCATTTTCAGATCTTGAATTTGTAAAATATCATGGTAGAGGTAGACATAGTACAATATATACAGCATCATGGCTTCGTGGACCATTACGTACATTTGATGAATTAAGTGAAGATTATGTAAGATCTGGACCTCGAAAGGTTGTCCTAAAATCTCTTGATAATTCTAGGAATATTAATCCACAATATTGTTATATGGTACGTTATTTATAAAAAAAAAAAAAAATTTAATTATTTTAATTTATTATTAATTATTACTTATGGTAATTACAATTTTTTAGTTAAGGGAATGTATTTGTCAAAAATATGAAAATGATTACGAATTATGTTATGGATTAACTCGAGATCCTATATATAAAGATTATATGTTAGTAATGGATTATTCTGAGAATGGAAATCTTTATGATTATATTAAAGAGAAGGATAGGTTTGTTTTGGATTGGATAAAAATAATTGAAGATTGTTGTGATTTATCAAAAATTTTAGACTCGTTACATTCTCGTAATTTAGTTCATGGAAATCTTCATGGAGGGAACGTTTTAAGTACGGTCGAAGGATTTACAATTTCGGATATGGGACTTGGACATCCAGCAGATGAAATTCCATTCATGAAAATTTATGGTGTTTTACCTTTCGTTGCACCTGAAGTTATTCGTGGTGAAAGATATACACCTTCAGCTGATATTTATAGTTTTGGAATCATAATGTGGATGTTATCATCAATTCAATTACCTTTTGCTGATAGAGCTCATGATTTAGAACTTGCAAAAGATATTATTAATGGTCTTCGTCCAACTATTGAAATTTGTATGCCAGAATTATTTTTAGATTTGATGACAAGATGTTGGAATGAAAATATTGAAGTTCGACCAACTTCTAATGAATTAGTAAAATTATTAACGGAATGGAAATATGCATTACAAAATTTTGATTATTATACTATGGAAGATTATAATCATTTAATTATTTCTCAAGTTGATGAAGTTGATGATGTTTATATGGATACGAATATTATTAGATCTCATAATATACATGAGAATGCTATTTATACTAGTCAACTCATCGATTATTGTTCATTACGTCGAATTAATCATCTTAACGATTCTCCTATCGATTCTTTACTTAAAAGTAAGCCACGTTTAACAAATATATATATATATACAGTATATTTACTATACTTTTTTTTAAAAAACTAAATTTTTTTTTTTTATTATTACAGGACATCTCATAGATATTATACCATATGAACAATTTAGTGAAATTCAATTGATTTCTCATGGAGGATATAGTTCAATGTATTCGGCATTTTGGAAGGAGAGAGGAATTAAAGTTGCCATGAAAATGTTTCGTGATGCTTTTAACTTAGATTTTGGATTTCTTTCATCATTAAATTCATGTTTGAATTTAAGAAATTATGAAATAGGGCCAGAATATTATGGAATAACTAAAGATCCTATAAGTCATAATTACGTTATTTTAATGCAATATTTTGAAGCAGGAAATTTATATAATCAAACATTTTTAAATTGGAGAGGGAAAATACTTTCATTATTAAAAATATCATTAAAATTAAAAGAAATTCATGGTTTAGGATTAATTCATAAAAATCTTCATGGAGGAAATTTATTACCAATTTATAATAATAATGGTAATGAATATGAATGGTTTATAACAGATACTGGAATAACAAAATCAAATTGTTATAAATTATATGGTGTATTACCATTTATGGCACCAGAAGTATTAATACATAATAATTTTACACAATCTTCAGATATTTATAGTTTATCAATGATAATGTATATTATATTAACTGGTTTTAAACCATTTAATAATAAGGTACATAATATAAAATTAGCCACAAATATTGTTTTAAATCAAAAAAGACCTGATATTTTTTCAATTTCATTGGATAATATTCCAAATGATTATTTAAAATTATTAAAACAATGTTGGTCTCATAATCCTACTAATAGACCAAATATTAATCAAATTATAGATATACTTGAAGATTGGATTACACAATTGGATCATAGATCTTGTACTAGAATTACTGAACAATTTGTAAAATGTGAAAAATCTGGTTTTACGGATCCAGCTAATTTTTATATTTGTGAAGATGATGATAATTATTATAGTAGAAATTTTACCGATTGGAAAAAAGATCTTTGTTTTTATTAGATTTATTAGATAATTTATATATATATATATATATATATATTTGAATAACGTATTTAAAATTATTTTATCTTCCAAATTTTCACGTATTATCATTACTTTGGATTTTTTATAAAAATTTTCACGCACCCAAAATTCTCGATCATAACCATTCCACTTAATCATTCGCTCATTCACTAATTCACTCATTCACTCATTCACTCATTTTGCTCATTCGTTCGTATTTAAAAAATCATTTATTTTCAAAATTTCACTATTTTGTATTTTTTTTTTAATAAAAATTTTTGTTATTTACACTCACGCACACACAGAATTCCACTTAATCATTCGTTCATTCACTCAATTCACTCATCCGCTCTTTGGATTTTTTAAATTTTTATATTAACACTCACACAAAAATTCTCGATCACGACATTCCTCTTAGTCATTCGCTCATTCACTCGTATTTAGAATTAATTATCTTCAAATTTTTCACACGTCAAATTCATTACTTTGATCAAATTTTATATTTACGCTCACGCACACAAAATTCTTGATCATAACATTCCACTTAATCATTCGTTCATTCGCTTGTATTTAGAATTATCTATCTCCAAATATTCATGTGTCAAATTCACTACTATTTGATTTTTTTTAATAAAATTTTATAATTATTTATTTATTTATTCACTCACACGAGAAATCTCGTCACAAGATTTTTAATCTCCCTCACGTTGTGCACCAAAAAAAAAAAAAATTCTCGACCACAAAATTATATTCATTCTCACACACAAATTACAATTCTCGTCATAAAATTCCACTTAATCATTTACTCTCAAATCTCACCCTCAAATTTTCAACTCTCAAATTTCAACTCTCAAATTTCAACTCTCAAATTTCAAACTATTAGATTTCACTTTCAAATTTCATTCTCAAATTTCACACTCTCTCATTCATTATTTCACTTAACCATTCATGTCTTAATGCCATTTCCGCGGTGAAATTATTATCTTTTGCAGATTCAAGTAATAGATTTTTAAATTGAATAAAACTATTAGAATAATTATTATTAAAACATTGATCTGTACCTTTTAATTCATCCATAAGTCTTCCAACTTGATAAATATCATAACAAGCGAAATATGGTTTACCAATAACAGCTTGTTCAGGCCATCTATTCCAAAGAGAAAATTGTAAAATTTCATTAACAGGACCTCCTAATTCTAAATCAATTATTAACCAATCACCATTATCTTGTCTTAAAATATTTCCCCAATAAATATCTCTATGAGTCCAATTAACTTGATGCATATCTTTAAGAACTTGTAAAATAGTTTTGATCATTGATTTAACTTCCAATTCATTCTTTGGATAATAATAATATCCTACAGGATGTAAAAAAATTTTACAAGAACCATCTTTAGTTAAAATTGGATAACTAAGATTACCTTTTAAATCAATACAATGAACTAAATTATTAATATGAGAAGTTTCCAAATAAATTTTTCTTATAGTATCATAATTAAAATTTTCTTTCATTTTTTGTGTTGATAAAGATTTTTTTACGAAATTTCCCATAAATTCTATACTAGTACCACCATCACGATTTATTGTTAAATATAAAGGATGAGTGGATTTGTTTATCTTAAATTGTACCCAATTACGTCTTATTGAATCCAAAACATTATAAATATTAATAACAGTACGAATCATTCTTAATCTATCCAAAATCCTATCCAAATCAAAATCTTGAGATATTAATATAATCTTATATCTTAATGGATCAAAAACATACCATCTTAAAATTGGACCTTTTGATATATAAACAAATTTAAAAGGTAAATTTGAATAATAAATATCTTTCCAATGAGTTTTCTCAATAATATTTTGAATACCAACATCCCATTCAATATTTTCGGGTAATTCAACACCATGAATTATTAAATGATCATTAATCCAACACATCCAATCAGGTCTTAAAAGATCTTCCTTTGATTGAATAAAATTACGTGCCATATAAATCCATTGTGATTTTTGAGATTGTAAACAACTTAAAGTTCCTTGAATTAATGCATCAATAATTAAATTATAACAAATTAAATTATTTTCTTGACAAGATGAATTAGAAGTATATGGATATGTCAAAGCATTAATAAATGGCAATGAAATAGGTGAAGATGGAATAATATTTCCAAATTCTCTAAAACATTGTTCTTGAGGTGTAACATATGAATATATGTTAGAATTTTCTTGATTATTTAAAAGACAAAATGATGGAACCAATACTCTTATTGGTAATGGAGTCAAAAGGAATCTTTTTAATTCATATATAGAAGGAACTTTGAATAATTTTCTTGTAATAAGTTGTTGAAATAAATCCATTTTGTTGAAGAAATTTTCCTAATTATAATAATATATAATAAATCATTACATATGAAATCATATAATATATATATATATATATATAGTATAATTTATATAATTTATATATAATGAATATAAATATATAATTTATATAATATATAAGTGAATTATTTTTTTAACTTACTTTTGATATATTATTATTTCTTAATAAATATGGTTTTTGTTCCAAATCATTAAATTTTAATAATAATTCTAAAAAATAAAAAAAAAAATAATTATATTTATAATTAGTATGCAAAAATTTTGATCAAGTAATTTAATTAGTAATTACCTTCAGGTTCATAATAATTCTCATTATTATAATATCCTAAGAATATCAAAAGTTTGTAAATAAAAAAAAAATTTCAATTTTTTTAAATTAAATTAAATTGTAACATTTTCTTACCATGTAAACGTAAAATTTCAGCTTCTAAATGTAAAATTAATAATCCTGAAATACCCATTTTAAAGAAATCAATTCTTGTCATTTTCAAAAAAGTTTTCCCATCAATTTGTTTTAATCTAAATTTATATTCAGATTCTTTATTAAATAAATCTTTTCGACAATAACCTTCAACACTAAACATAACTTTTAAATGATAAATGAGTTTTTGAACATCCCATTTCTTAATTATATCAAGATCAATTGTTGGAAAATTTAAAATATTCCAATATTCATGTTTTACTCGAGAAATTGATTTATTATTTTCAACTTTTTTTTTTAAAAAAAAATAATAATAATTTTTTTTTATGATTAAAATTTTTATTTTATATTATATTATCGTTTATAAAAAAAAAATATATATATATATATTTTATTATTTTTAAACTTACGTAATTTTTTGTTCAAGTTTCTTTTTTTATTATTATTTCTTGTCATGATATTTTATTATTTTTACCGAAAGAATTTTTTATTTTTTTTAGATAAAAATTTGGATTTTTTTTATTGTTTTATTTAGAAAATTTGGTTTTTTAGATAAATTTGTAAATAATAAAAAAACCACATCTTGTGTATTTATTTATATATTCTCATATTCGTCATAAATCGTCATACAGTAAGTGAAACATTTGAAAATTTCGTATTAATTTCGTAAAAAAAAAAAAAATTTTATATATATCGCAAATTTATATTCAGTATTTTAACAAAAAAATGCCGCGTGATTCATTGTAAATTGTACATTGTTGTTACCCTTTGCCAAGCAACCAAGCAATATGGCTTGAAAAAAAAAAAAAAAAAATTTAAAACCAAGCGCGGATTAAAAATTTGCGCATTGCGCAGCAAATCATAAAAAGAAGAAATTTTTAAAAGATTCAATAAACCTCGATAGTCTTGAAAGGTGAAAAGGTTCTTTAATTGCTATTTTAATTGTCACTTCGCGTAACTTGCGATTATAAGTTAGAAAAAAAAATTTATAATTTTACGCTTTTATTTAAATTTTCGGGTAGGTCGATCGGCTGCGCCACTGCATTAAATTTTGATTTTACTCTATCTGTTGATATTAAATATTAATTAAAAATTATTACATAACATTTGCTTACAACTAAAAATTTAACATATGAAGAGAGTAGAAAATTTTATGAGGCTAAGAAAAAAAAAATGGTACAAAAAATTTGCAACAATTTGATTTGAGAATTTAATAGTAAAAAAGATAAAAATAGATGAACAAGCAGGTAAAAAAAAAAGATGACAAATATGATATCTAAATATTTAGTAATTGCTGATGAAATTGAATTAATTATTTATTAATTTATTTGTTTGTTTTATATTATCATCTATTTTTTTTTATTATTATTATTTTGAAATAAAGAAGCTAATAAACAAATAAGCCACAAAAATTAACGAATCAGATATTGTGCACAATGATAAAAAAAAAATCAGAATTTTTATAAAAATACGATCACAAGTATGATTCAGGTTTTTCTTTCCCACAACCTTCTCATTCAATAAAAGAAGTTTGCGCACTTGCACACGATATTAATGAATGTCAGACTGTCAGTACGTCAAATTAAATTATCAAACGAAATTGAAAACGCATCGGATCAAGAAAGTATATTATTTATTAGAATACTACTAGGAATAAGACTAACATCTTACATACTACATGACCGGAATCTTTCACATTTGGTACAATTTCCGACATTTTCTAAATATACCGGACATTCTCCGGACATCCTCACTGCAATTTCCGGACATTCCTTTTTTGGAATGTTCAAGTATTTTACATCTATAACAATATAACAATACAATTTATGATGTTTAATCAACATAAAAATATATATACATATATATTTTTTGCTCCCTATTTTTACTATTTTTAAAAATTTAATTATGTAAATTATGCAGTGCATCATCTCAAATTTGGTTGGATGATTCATTAGAAAACCTGTACATTATGCATGATACATAATAAAGCGCATTTAATCATTTAAAATTCACGTGTAAAATAACGTCACGTATTTGTATATCGTATTGCGTAATTTAAAATAATCGCGCTAAACGAAATAAGCTTAGCAAAATTATTTAATGTACGCGTTTTTTTTTTGGTAAAATGTGCGCAGAATTATTTAAAATATTTATTTTATTTTATTTTAAAAAAATTAAAAAAAAAACACACACACATATATATATAATTATTACCTATCCATTCACTCTTTACCAAACAATAATGCCAAATCAAAGAACAAACCATTAACGAACCCAAATTGTTTTTCTTCATTAATTATTCTTCTTTGTATATATTAATTGTCTTCTTCAAAATTAATTGATAGATTAAATTTTTCAGGATATCCTTTAGCAAATTTCACAATTCCCACTTGTTTTTTTGCTTCTTTTAAACATTCTTTGGAAAAATTATTCATATCATGTAAAACTAATTCATCCAACTTCCTGTCACCATAAAATTTCAATAATTCATATAAATATAAATCATTAAAAAAACCACTTTGTGCAAAAATCAAAGTTTTAAAATTAATTCCCTTCTCCTTACAAATTTTTAAGAATTTTGAAAAAGAATCATTATTAAATTCCCAATCTAAATCAAAAGTAAAATAATATAAAGATTTAGGAAAATTTTCACCAAGTGAACATAAAAAATCAAATAATATAAGATCTTCATCTTCCTCAATCAAATAATCTTCTAATTCATTGATATATAAAGTTTCAAGATTTGTTGAAACTTTTAATAAAGATAATAGTAAATTAAAATTTTCAATGTTTATTGAACATGAAAAATTTAATAATTGAGTAAAATGTTTAATACAATAAGGAAGAACATCTTCTTTTATATCCATATCTATCACTTCAACTTTTCTCAAATTTTCATTTGATTGTTGTAATATGACCATAATAAAATATCTTGGAAATGGTTGACTCATTACTACCGTAAATTTTTTTAATTTACGAAATGAATTTGATATATCTATTTTCTTAATTGAAAAATTAAAATTTTTACAATTTTCGATCGTTAGTACTTGTAAATTTTTGAATATACCCAATTCATGAAGTAAGAATGGATTAGATTCATTAAAGATTATAGTTTCTAATATAATCGTTGTTAAAGTATTATATTGTTGTAAAACGCTTGTCCAAAGATTCATAAATCCAGGATTCCAATATGTTAAGGTGAATTCTTTTAATCTTTTTTGATTTCTAATTAATTGAGATAATTTCCTAATACTAATATCATTCTCCTTTTCAACATTAAAACAAGTTATATTAAGTACTTGAATATTCTTTGAAATTTCCGTAGATAATGATAAAACATTTGGTAATTTTCCAATTCTACTTGGTTCACAACTAAATCTTGTTATAAAATGTGTTACTTTGGATAATACTTTTTCAGCTTGAGGTAATTCAAAAATATTAATCTCATTTTGATTCAATTGAACTCCAATTAATTTTTTTGAATTAATTATTAAATGTTCACATAAAGCTTTTCCTATCATAAATATCGTTTTATTTTCAGTTTTTAAAAGATTTGAATATTTATCGGGTTCTTGCTTAATTTTTTCATCAAGCCAAAGTTTTACGCAAGACCTTAATCCATTGGGACAAATCCATTGTGAAAATGTTGTATAATCAAAAGTAGTTTTTGTATTCGATTCTAATCCAAGAGATTCTCTAATTTGTGGAGATAAACATTTTATATAAGTATCAATAAATTGTATATACCTTTCTTTTTGTTCTAATTCTTGACAATAATATAAAGGATGTTTCCAAATTTCATGAATTGATGCCATACACCAATGACGATTGATTAAAATACAAGTATGTTTTGATCTAGTATCATTACTTAATTCCTCAAGAACAAACCGAATACAAAGTTCTGGAAGAGTAGCCGACATATCTTAGTATAAATATTTATTACATATATGTTATGTATATAATTTTTTTTTTTTTTTTTGGTAGAACAAAAAAGTTGAAACTTCGGTTGAGCGATTTCTATTTATGCTGATTTCACGTTACTCAAAAAAAATCATTATAAATTATGATGTACTTCTTGCATTAAAAGAATTAAAAGAAGTCGCTTTATCATGTGATTCCATTATATAAACCACGCTTATTTAAAGTAAGAAGATATAAAAATAACAGGGATTTTTATTTTTATTGTGTTTTTTTTTGAGCAGAATTAAATATATAATTATATAATACATTAAAGTCAATAAGTGTACACTATAAAAGAAAGTTTTAAGAACGTTTAATATTTAATTTAATGAGTTTCATGTTTATCTTTATAAAGATTTAACAAATCTAATCTAGATCAATAAATAATGATCAATAAACAAATTTGGCTATTAAAAAAACGGTTACGTTTTCATGTGATCCTGGTAAGATGACGTAAATATCCAAAGTTAAAAAAGCGTGTCCTAAATTTACTTTTGGACCAACAATCACCCGGTAACCTCCCGGTCCCCTCCCTTATCTAAAAAATAATATGTATATCTGGATTCTTCTATAATAATTAACTCTTGCCCAAGATATATATATGATCGATAAACAGGTAAGATGAAACGTAAAGTAATAATGTCATCAATATTATACTTAAGATGTGATTTAACACGTCAATGATTTTGAATTCATTGAAATTTTTTTTTTTTTTAGAAAAAAAGAGAGAGAGAGAGAGAGACGGGAAAACGTTATCCATAAAAAGATTTACTTTATGCAGATCAATCATCATAATAATAGTTATTGTATCACATTGTAATTTTAGTTACGACTCTTTCGATATTATCGTTATACATATAATAACAAGTGTGACATTGTTTTTTAATTGTGCATAAGTAGTCCATATTAATGTACGCGTCATTTTTCAATTCCTCTATTTAAATCATCATAAATTTTCTTCAGGACAATCAAAAGGTAATTCTTTAATAAAAATAAAAAGAATAAAATTTAATAAATTTTATAAACATTATGTAAAATCTAAAATCTTTATTACATATTAAATGTATCTTGAATATTTTCAGATATTTGTGATGATCTTAACAGTTTAACTATTGATTATTATATTTTCTAGAATTTATACATAAGCTTGTAAAACTTTGGTTATTAAAATTTCTTTCCAATAATTAAAGAAGGTTTAAAGACTCAATCCAATTCCATAAGTAAATTAAGCTTTATATGAAAATGTTACTATCAAAAGAAATAGTAAATTATTATTAACTAAAATATTTTCAAATGTTAAATTTAGAAATTTTGGAATTTTTTTTTTTTTTGCAATTAAAAAAATCAATCAATCTTAAATCTTTATTTTTGATTATTTAAAATAAATTATAAAATTTAATTAATTTAATTGAAATTAATTACAGCTAATCCTCCTTTATATTAGGCAATGAATAAGCATCTTCTAATCTATATAAAAACTCCTTTTCTTAAAATATACATTTTTTGAGTCTAATATTTTTTATATATAAAATATCTTTTTATAATTACTTTATTAATCATAAGCCAATTATTAGTTTTGTATTATAATAAATATATATAAATTCATTTGTATAAGTACATAAATTACATGATTTGATAAAATAGCAAATATAATCTTATATATAAAAATTTGTAAAAATTTTATAGTGTAAATATATTTAAAATTATCTATACAGATAATTATAAAAAATTAATATAAATTGGTTTATTTAAAGAAATTATCTGATATATTAAAATATTTAATATATTAAAAAATTTTCTTATACTGGATTTTGTCATATAAAAATTTATACTGTATATTAAATTTTAATATATCAAAATATAAAGCTATTTTTAAATTTTAATCAAAAAATTAAAATAAAAAAAAAGAATAGTAAAATTATATATAAAATTTTGATATAAAATGATTAATTTTAATATAATTGAAATTAAATTATTTTAGCTAGAATAGTATTAGATTAAGTATTTTTTTTAATTAAAAAGAATATATTAATATGAATTTTAAATATTTAATATACAACTTATAATTGATTTACATTTAATACTTTTTGTTTTTTAATTTTTATAGAAATTAGTAATCAGATTTAAATGAATTATTTTATTTTATAAAATTCATTAATAGTTATAATTTTAGTTAATTGAATTACTAAATAATAAAATAATTGTAAAAAATTAATTTTAAAATTTTTAAATTTAACTGAATTTACTTTTTCTTTATTAATAAAGTCAAATTAGAAATTATTTTATATACTAAAATAATCAAATTTTATTAATATTAAAATTGAAAAAAGTTGAAATATTAAATTTTTTTAGTATAATTAATATAAAATTATATTTGATTTATAAATATCATAATTTATTAATAAAATTATATATATTACAATTGTTTTAATATAATAGTTTGGTTTTAAAAAAAGTCTAAAATAATACCAAATCTGATTTTTTTTTAATATTATTCTTAAAAAAATAATATATATTTACACAGGTCCAAAAGTAAAAAATCAGGCATCAATCAGTCACCAATCAGGCAGTTTGCTAACTTTTGATCCAATAATCAGAAAAAGATGAAATATAGTTTATTGGAATTGTCTCAACAAGACGAATCTAATGATAGTAAAATCGTATTTTTAGGATTAATACTTGATGAAATATTAAGTAAAATATAAAAATAAAAATGTACTATTTATATTTTATTTAATATTTTATTAACTACTAATCCTAAAAATACAATTTTACTACCATTAGATTCGTCATATTGAGACGATTCCAATGAACTATATTTCATCTTTTTCTGATCACCAGATCAAAAGTTAGCAAACTGCCTGATTGGTGACTGATTGATGCCTGAATTTTCACATTTTGACCTGTGTTATTAAAAATATTAAATCTAATTTATTAAAAATTGTGATTACCTATATTTGCTAATATTAAAAGATAATTGGACGCTTTGCAGTAGAAAGGGATGAAACTACTAAAAAAATTTAAATTTTCTTTTATATGCCAAAAATATTTTAAATGCTATAATTTGTTCAGATTTTATATTAACTCATTTTTTATTTTTTTT
>QZLH01000002.1:89310-121488 GCA_003833135.1 Oehlia diaphana
AAATCTACTTCCAAAACCTCCTTTCATTTATAAGTGAATTTTGTAAAACAGATGAAAATATATCTAATGTGTAAATTTGAAAGCATTACATTAAAAAGAAAAACTTATACTTAATTTTTTTTGAAATTACTGCGCCACACTGCGCCGTCAACACATTTCAGATGTGCAAATAATATGTGGTGTGACAGATCGATTTTTCGTGTAATTCCAGATGAATAAAAATTATAGTCGAAAAAAATAGCAAAAGCATTTGAGATTCGAGTTTATTCAATGGGACCCAATTCGCGAAGATGCTCAGGAATAACTATAATACCAAACACTTTTAATAGTCTTCTATCATGACTGAAACAGCGGGTCAATTACTAGGTCACGTCGTTCCAGTTTGCCAATGGTGTCAGGCAAACTCCCCTACAATTCCCTGTATTTCCAACTAGCTCTCAGAGCCGAAACACGTTTTCAAATTAATGTTTTATGGCCAGTTGGAGAAGTATTATACAGATTTTAATAGTACATAACTACATATCACAGTGCCAAGCTGCCTATAAAAACGAAAACGCGCCACAATCTTAATTTATGTGGTTATAATTTTCTGGCAAATTTGTCGATATGCCGACCGGCGGATCCAAATTTTAAATTCAAGAAAAGGAACCCATCGCACATATTTAGTGAAATGGCCTGTAATGGTTTACATTATGGTATTCTGTCAAATTATAGTGATACATACATACTTTCTCAAGCGAGAAGAAACAACTCCAATCACCTTATATGTTTCTCGTGTTGTTCAACCTGATGATACCGATCCAACTTTACGCGAAAAATGCATTTATTATATCAGCCAACTCGTCATTAATGATAATAATGTCGGTAATAGATTGGGACATGTAGTGTTTGACAATGATGATGATGATGATGATGATGATGATGATGCGATGACTATAGTTATGGTGACTCTAATGATTCTAATGACCCGACTACTCTGGATCATCTGATGATGATTTTAGTGATGATTATGGTTATGATGATTCTTCAGGGAAGAGGAAGAGAACATCAAAGACCAGTAGTAAAAAAACAATTGCAAGTTCGTCCAAGGGAATTACTACTATAAGTAAATACATAGCTGGGGTCCTTTGGAAAAGTTTTTTCTAGATATTATGATAATTAAGTTGTAGCATGGAAGACTTGTGACACATATAAGAAGCAAGGGATGAAAACGGTAAAACAAGAAGTTCATAATTATTCTACTTTAAAAGAATGAAAAAACGTTGCGAAAACGTTTTTATTAATAATTTACCAAGGTACATTTTTTTTTCATTCATAATATTTTTAGATATTAACACTTATTTAATTTAACAAGTTTGAGATTAATTGGCAAATTTTATGGTGAAGAATGGAATTGTTTGGAACACTTATCTTCACCATTTTTACATACTCTGAAAGTTAGTAGGTCTATTCCGGCAAAATTCTTAGTAAATATAATTGCAAGTACGAGGGGAAATTCTTAATAACATAAATATTGATATAGACCATAGCGATATCAATAATCAGAGGATTATTCAAGCCATTTATAGGAAATGTCCAAACCTAACCTTTATAATAACTATTACAATATTGATATTAGGTCATGCTATTCCACGTTTGTTCTATAATGGTTACGTTCATGACGGAAATTTTTTTTGCATTAGCATTGCAATTATTTGAAGACGCTCATCAAGTTGATCCGACAATATCACTAAAAAGGAAAAAAAATTAATAGTCAACCAACTCAAGCCAATACATAATTTTGGTGTCTTACATAATGATGTTTCTCAGAGTAATATTCTATACGAGCCAAAAAGTCGCCATTTCTTTTTTTATTGATTTTGGCTTAAGTGAGATCGTGGAAAATGAATCCCCAAAATTGTGCAGGAAGAAAGGATATTAAAAAATTTTTTTACAACTTTAACTATCTGAGAGAATTGAATCAATTATTGATAAATTTTTATTGCAAGCTACAATGGATGTCTAACTTTCATTTTAAATCATAAAATGTAATAGTAAATCATTGAATAAATAATATATTTGCGTAACTTTATTCTTTCCAATTAGAATTTTCCTGTGGTAAATAATATCAAATCTACAGTTGAGATTAATAATGAGGCAAATATAAACTTAATTCAATCCAGAAATTACGGCATTACGCATTTGACTGAAATTAAGTGCGGCGAAAAGTCACGTGATTTTAGTCCACACATATATACTTCTTGACTTGAATATCTATAATATCTATAGAGCCATAAAATCGATTAACATCGTGATGATGTTCTTCTGGAAGCTAACCAAGTCAACATACCCTACTATTACTTTGTGGTTTTTGATACGATGATGTAAATAATGATAAGTTTGAATATTTTGCTTGAATTTTACGCAAGACGGATAAGAATGATTCTCTCACCTTTTTTAATTTGCAGTGGGTTCAAGGATTGATTTTGTCGGTTAGAACATTTATGACGCATATACATTTAAAATTCAATAAACATTTATTATATTCTTTATACATATCTTTTTTCATAAAGTATTATATGCTATGTAAAATGAAAATGAAACGGGTAGTGGTGAGGAATAAAGCATAAAATATGCCTGCCCGCCCCTAGAAATATTTTGCATAGTAAAAGGATGGCAAGTTCTTTTTCCATTACTCCACATTACTAACTATTGCTAACAGCTAATTTCTTCATTGATAATATTACTGCTATCGCTTGCAAAACTAACTACTCTTTTCCCCTCTTTCTTAATTCACAGTATGATTTTATCCATCAAAGTCTTTCTTGGAGTTTTTGATGAAAATAGAAGCTGACCGATATGTTAAAACTAAGTTCAATCTTCTCATATAATATATTATGCATTTGTGACTCTTTTTTTCTTTTTTGATCAAAAATGACAATGAATTTGATCCAATACAATCGGCTAGGCGTAACGTTACAAATCATTTATCACGTGCAATAATCATCACTATTTAGTGCCAGAACCTTTCAAGTTTTCATATTTACCGAAAAAGGATAATGCTCCTGCTAGAACAACATACTATATGTGATTGCGTTTCCTGGAAAACATATCCATTGTTAGAATGCCTCGGAAATGAAAAAAACATCAAACTTAGCCAAAACGGGTAAATAAGTTTATTACGTGCAACCATTGACAAATTATTGAACATCAACTAATTTTAATAAAATGGATTTTTTGGTGAAGCTGTCCTAGTTGCAGCTATAACAAACAATTCGGGCATGCGTTGAAATCTTAGTGGGTAAAGTAGTAGTAAAATATAGAAAAAAAGAATTTAAATAAAAACACGTATTAGTTATAATTAAAATGGCAAGATTTAAGCTTATTAAGTGCGCGGCAATCGCGGCATCACTTTTTACCATTGTCTTGCCGATCATAAAATAAATACTCGCGGTTTCGCAAATCAGACCCGTACGGAGCAACTGATTAAATCTCCTTTTTCACCATAGATTCGAAAATAGTTAGAATCTGGCATTCGTAAGGAGTTCGGATAATTCACATCAAAAAATCTCTGTCATGCTTTTGCGGGAAGTATATTATTATTTATTTCAATTTCTGAATTTATGAAGTCTATGAACGTTTGATCGAAAAATAACAGTATGACATGAATGAGATCTTACCAATTCACATTTATTTAATTAATATATTAAATACATTTTATTCACATTTATTAATGTTCAATTCTTTGAACATATTCATTGTTTAATATGTAAAAAATAAAATAAAATAAAATTAAATAAATAAAACAAAATCATTAGATAAAAAATAAAAACAAATAAATAAAGTAATCTAGTTTTTAATAATAAATTATATATATATTTTTTTTTGGATAATTGTTTTTTTAATGATTCATAAATAACCGCCAAATTCACCCAATAACCTCATTTTTTCCCGGAAATTACAATAATTCATCCACTTATTATCTTATTCACCAATTCACTTGCTAGCGATGCATTTGTTTTCATTTTTTCTTTGGTAACAGTTAGGAATGATCCACAATCCATTAAATTTGTAAATCCTATCTCCTCAAGATAAGAAGGCATTTGATTTAATTGATTTGGTCGGACTACACCTCTGCCAGACGATAGATCGGAAGAAATCACAGTATATAGAATCGACTGAACGGAATCAAGGATCGGGATAGTTTCACTGTTATTAATTATTTGCGTCATCTTTGGTAGTAAAGAGTCATATCTATTGTTAATAATTAGAAATTTGTTTTGTTAAAGATTAATATCAAATAAATAATAATATAAACACGAGAAAAATTTTTTAAAAAAAAGCATACACTAAAGCAAATACTTCAGGTAAAGCTGAAGCAGCTTCCGCCAAGAAACCGTATAAGAATAATCTTTCAGGCTCATGTTCCGCAGTTTGTAACATAGCAACCATCAATGAAATCAATAGTAAAGCAGTTTGATTATCTGGTATATCAAGTTTTTCAAAAATTTTATAATATGTCGTTCCTAATTCTGAATTATCAACTTCTGAATCAACAATTCCACAAACCCAAAGTAATTCTTTCATATCTGCATTTTTAGCCGAGACTGGTAACAATGCGGCTAAGTATCCTAACATACTAGAATCTATTAAATTATGGGGTTGGTCTCTAGTAATACCCTTAGATGCAATATCCAAAAATGCATTCAAAACGTCTTTTGTTCCAGTTTTTGTGACAGGATTTTTTAACCCTTTTAATAGTGTTGCTGAAACTGCAAATGAGAAATGTTCGTAATTGATACCTGCTTCACTATCCATATTTATTGCTATAGGTTCCAGAGGGACACGAGCTCTTAAAAGAACTGTTGCAATATCCTCTTCTGCAAAGAAACCGTTGACATCTAATGCTTTTAGTACTACATTTAATAAATTAATTGCACTTGGGAATACAGGAATATGACTTATTTGAACGAGCGCCATCGCTAACCAGAACAACGATTGTAGGTATCGGCAGTCAGCGGGTAAGTTTTCTACAATGTTCGTAAGACACATTACAATACTAATAATAAGTGAACAATCATTTTCGGTAAACATCGACAAAGCTCCTCTTAAAGCAACTAATATTTGGTATAACAAATCATCGTCAACTTCTTCACGTGCAAGACAACCAAGTGTCACGAATGCCCTTGGTTGTACTGCTTGATTATGTTGAAAAGCTGTACTTGCAACAAGCCCCATCCATCTAGCTCTCCATGTGTTTGACATATCTAAATAAATAAATGAATAATAAATAAATGACAAACTTTTCTATAAACTAATGTTACCCAAAAGATGACGAATAGATACTACCATCAACTTTTAAGAATTTATTAATAAAACTTACCGACTGAACCAGCGCCACAAACCATAACTTCTAGCAATGCTTGAACAATTTTTTCCAAAGAAGCCAGTGGCATCGTATCCGGCAAATCATGTGTGGATTCAGATGATATAACAAATGCGTTGCCAGGAACATTATTCAAGCCAAAAAAGTAACGGAAATTTGGCTCAGATAATTCTGTTAACAACAATGTTAATCTCTTAACGTTAATTTCATTTAAAGGCATTGATGTGCAAAGAGATTGCACCAAATTTACAATAAGACCATGGATAGAAGCTCTAATAAGTGGAGGTCCAGTAGCTACTAGTATTGAAATGATATAAAATAATTCTGGCAAATATAGCTGTACATTACGACTGTTAAACGACAACATTAAATTGAACCGTATTAAAACGGCAATCTCTGGCCATGCTGGATTATCTGTGAGAGTTCTAGTGGCTTTTAATGATGTTCGTGCGATTACCTGAAAGAAACAAAATTGATTAGCGCCAAGGTAATAAACAATTGATATAATTAAAATTATAAAAGGTGCATACTTTTCTTAATTTTGCAATTATTTTTCCTCGGATGTTAACCGATGATAAAGTCACAATGGTATTTGCGACTATTTCAGATTGGGGTGAACTTATACCATGGTCAACAGCATATTGAACGAATTCATCAATTATTATATTTGTAATTTCATCAACTTTTCCTAAGGTACTCCATATCTTTGACTGAACTGCGGTATACATCTAGTAAAAGGCAAAAAGTTAATAAAAAGTGTGTTTGCTAAATTATTAATAAAAAAACATGAAATTCAATTCATACTTCAGTTTCTTTCGTTGTCAGTTCAATTAAGTTCTTTATAATCTCCCGCGTTTTATCAACGTTTTTGTGACCATCTGCTCCACTTTTAGTGAATTGTGCCAAATTATTTAACCACGGCGCCATATACTGAAGGCATAAATGTTTCAGAGGAGTACTAGATTTGTCAAATCCAACAAAGAATTCGCACAAGAAATCTGGAGTAAGTTGAGGAACTAAACTCGCAAGCCTTTCGCTCAATCCAACAACAAATGATGTATTGTTTGCTGGTATACATAATCCTACAAAATTATCCAGGTTTAGAAAAAATATTTTAACAATTAATTATAATGAATTTGGGTAATACTACTAACCTTTCGCTCCTAATAACTGGCCACCCACATCAAAGTTAAATATGAGGCTTAAAGCTACAAGTAAATTGTAAGCAGCCAATCTCAAGTTAGGATCATCGCTACCAATATTCAAAAGGGCCATATTTAATAATGTTCCTGGAACATCGCTTGGCCTTATTACTCTTTCAGTTATGTTTGTTGGTTTCGCTATCTGATATCTTGCTTTGGAAGCACGAATAGCTTGCATAATAGAATCTCTTCTTGGGCTGGTAAATGATAAAGGAGGTCTACCCCGATCTTGTTTAATGATGAATTCATTATCATCGCTTTTATGTGAGGATGGGGCAATGTCTTCGATTTCGGAAATATGAAATACATCATTTAATTGACTACTCAATCCATTAAATAGATCTTGTCTTTTTGTCTTAAAAACATAAACAAATAAATTTATATTAATAATTGAAACAAAAAAAAAATGTATATATATAATAACATGATTTATAAGTAACTTACCGTCAAAACTTGTATAGTCTCGTGGCTAATTTTCATTGTAACTGGTACTTGCATTCTATAATGTGAAATTCTTGTTATTGGAGTAAATACCACATTTGGATCTGTATCTAATTGTGCTATAAACCAATTTTAAATCATAAATAGTGTGAGTAAAGTTTTACGTATTAAATTAAATAATAAAGAGCATAATACATACTTGTCGACTTCGGTAATCGAACTTCAGGTGAAGAAATATGTTCATGTAATTCACTCAAGTTGCATAAGAATATCGTTCTCCTAGTAATTTTACTTGAAAAAAGTCGGGCTAATAATATTTTTTTGGTGAATTTCTTGAAAGCGGTGTTCGTATTGTAAAAATACAGTGCACTAAGGTTTTCCATAGCATCAAATGGAAGAATATTCATAAATTGTTGAGCCCATTGTGACTGTATTTCGTTCGCTGCTCCAAACATCGTTACATCCACTAAAAGCTCATATGGTTGTCCCATATATGGTTCAATTGTCTAAATAGTTTAAGTATATTTAATCAATTAGGTTTGATTCACATAAAGGCAAATAACATTACTAATTAGAACTAAATCAAATACTTACATTAAGAACATGATACATCAAGAGTTCCATATCTGTAGCTTCTGCGTCAAGTCTTCGTAATATTAAATAAAAGACACGACGTCTTTCCTATAGTTTGTGTAAATTGTTAAATTTAAGACCAAAATCAAAATAATGAATATAAAAAATAATTGTTATGCTTATATTTAATTATGCTTAATATTGACCTTTGAAAAACCGCCCTCATAAAACACTCCTTTGGATACTATAGATTCAAGATTACGAAATTTATTTCGAGTCATAAATTCTTTAAAGAGTTGGTGATTTGTTTCAAAATGGTTATTTCTAATATTCAGGAATTCTTTCTTTTGATTTTCTGTAGGTGGACCAAGTTGTGCAAGAAGTTTAGAAATTGTATCCCAAGCCTTTTTACTTGCTTGAGCCTGATCAAGCATAACATTAGCGGGTGCAGCTGGGTTTATTGATTTAACTCTTCGTGTCTGAAGATCTTTTGCCATCTTCTCTTGATATTCAACAAGATGTCTATGAAGATTTTTTCGTTCGGAATCTTCTAATCTACGTACGATATTATTGTCTCCCGATTGTACATCTGCAAATGGAGGTACGTAAGGCAATTTCTAATTTAAAATAAATTAAAGAGTTAATTGTCTTTTTATCTATCCTTTTATAAATCAGATAAAACGATTACAACACTTACGGATATTTCTTCCAGGAAAGTTGTCACTTTGACAATATTGTTATTTAAAAAATCATTTAAAACAATCATAAAAGGTTCCTTTGCACCGAAAAGAACATTATTTGCGAGGTTTTGAATAACCTTGGTTATTAATAACAATGCTCTTCGGATTTTAACATTTTCAATAGGCTTGCATATATTATCAGTATCTGGTGACACTATAGCTGGATTGAAGAAACGCAAGAAAACAAATGCTCCAACTGTAACGCATTTTGCTCGCTTGTATTTTTCTTCGACGGCACTACCAATGTAATGACATACTTCTCGGAATGTTCTTTTTTTTTTTAAAAAAAAAAAAAGATAAGTTCAATTGATGATCAAAAAAGTAACATAAATAAATAAAATAAAATACGCATTTAAGTCATATTATACCTTGGCATATTTGGACCAGAAGCACAGATAGTATCCAAGAATGCTTGAGCTGTGGCCTTCAAATTTTGTAAATTTTTATTTACATCTTCACCGGGAAGAAGATTGTCAGGATTAAGTTCACAACTGAAATCACTTGGCTTAGATAGAAGATCATTTAACAAAGGTTGTAAAGTTTCACGTAAATATTCTGTCCCATGTGTTTTTGCAAAGGAAGCCAACATACGAGTTGCCATACAATTACGTCGGAATAAATCAGACTCATATTCTATTATAATTTAAATGTCTTGTAGTTAATAAAAACAATTGAATATATAAATAAAAATCAAGTGAAATATAATTTATACCTGTGTTAATAACTTCTTTTTCGACAATCGCTTTTAATAAGGGCATTGTTTTATTTCGAGAGTCAAAAACTGCTAAAAGAGTTTTAGAGACTATATCGATATCAGAAACTGGACAGACTTCACATAATGATAATGCAATATTGAGATCAGACTCGGTGACCAACTGAATAATAAATAATATATACGATAATAAATATGGAGAAATAATATTAAAAAATTCTTATTTAATTTAACACTCATCATCAAATACCTCAACAAGTTTTTCATATCGATCTTTCATTGCATTTTCTGCGAGACCCTCAAATTCGGTTCCTTGATTCAAGATATTTGTAAGAACCTGCATAAATGCCGTTCTTGTCTTGGTGTCTTCATGATATCCCATGGACAATGAATATTTTAAACCGGAATCAACATTTGCGCTGAGTAAATTACTCAATGCTAAAATCGTGTAATCTTTCAAGGGACCCAAATCCTTGACGTACTCTTTAGACTACATTAAATAATAAACAAAATTACTGATGAGTTAAGAAATAAATCAAAGAAACCGATTTAATTTACCTTTGACAATAACATTTGCAAATCTTGATTATTCTTCGCAGAATGAGTACCGCTATCAATAGCCTAATATATAATATAAATAATATTAATTAAAAGTGTCTTTTATGAACAATAATGTTATTATTTAAATGCAAAAATTTTCCACCTCGAGAATACGACATCGGTTCAGTAATTTGATGAAAAATGAAAAATATTTATAAAATAAACGTGATTTAACTCCACTTAGATCCGATTCATGTACAGCATCAGAGGGCTGTAATGGTAATTGATGAAGAAGAGCAACTACTGTTTTTAAACAAGTTTGATCCAAATCACGATGCAATTTTTCACTTTTATTTGATGATGTTTCACTGTTTCCTTGACTATCCGCTTTCTTTTAAATACATATAAATTAAAATTAGAAACATTAAGCGTATGTTTTTTTTGTTAAAAAAAAAAAAAGTATGTACCATTGTAAAATCTGAAGTCCATTCAATAAAAATCTCCAAAAGTCTGTTTCTCAATTTAATTTCTTGTCGAAGAGTGACATAATCTTTTTTATGCATTAATATCTCAGCAAGTTGACACATTCGTTTCTTAATTCGTAATGCGACTTGACCAGAACCAAGCCTATTCAGATAACGGGCAAAAGAGAGAACAAGACCCCCGAGGTCAACAGTGTACAAATTTTCTGATGCGTCTTGAATACGCTCTAAGATAAGTTTTAAAACGGAGATTGCTTGCTCTACAAATAGTGTGTATCTTTCGGTTGGAGTTGCTTCCCCATCTGGATCAAAAAATCGTGATACTATCGATTCAAGATATTTAAATAAAATAACGTATAGTCTTGTATTCAACTCATTTCCAAGAGTTTCTCTAACACTTTCCCGAACATATGCTGAATCACATACTAACAAATCCACCATTTCATGTACATATTTTTCTACCATTAAATGGTAATTTGACCCCTGAGGTATATTATTCCTATTGTCTGAATCATTTACTAAAGATTCATTTGGACGTTCATTGACACAAACTCCCCCCAATGATGATAAAAAGCCAGTATAATTAAGCCATTCGGTATTTTGTGCCTAAAATAGAAAAATTTTAATTATAACAATCATTGAACAAAAATATTTTTTTATATAAATTTATATTACCTCCGGAACAATCACAACATTATTACCAACTTTACCCGGATTATTCCACGGCATTCCTTTTATCTTGTTAGATTCAATCGCTTGCTCATCAGCAGGACGAGCAATTAATTGAGTAAGGTTCTTCCAACGTTTATATGCTTCTTCCCATGACGCGAGATTACCAGGAGTTGCCACTTTCATTAATCGCAATAATTTGCGAATACGCTTTTGTTGTGCCATACGACCTGTAATAAAATTATATATATATATATATATATATATATATTTTAAAAAAAAAGAGAAAGAGAAATGATTTTATATTATCTTACCTAAAACTACATAAGGCGAAGCTGACAATTCTAAATAGATTTCCATATTTTCGACAATTGGAGGAGCAGTCTGAACATCCATCTCATCAGGTACAAGTTCTGTGGTAAACTGAGCCTCTTGACAAAAATGTCCAAAACAGTTTAATGACATTGAACAAATATCTGGATCGGGAGAGCATAATAAAACCAGTAAAGCGATTTCAAGAACCACATTGCAGCTAAAACGTTCAGGTGCATTAATTCCAACTGTTGATTCTTCCTATTAATGTAAGGAATAAATTTTTTTTTAAAAAAAAAATTCTTTTAAATAAAAAAAAAAAAAATCACAAAAGCAATTTTACCTTGTGTTTTTTCAAGAATTGATTGCGACGAATAAATAATTGAAGTAAAAGATCAAGTAAATGTTTCGTACTTTCTTCACGTTCTTTATAATCAAGAATTTGTCTTGCAATAGCTAACATCACTTGAGAACTAACAATAAAAAATTCAAGATTTAATAAGGGTAATATATAATATTGATTATTTCATATCAACACACCTTATTGACCAAAAGCTATACATTATCTTATCTTCAGGACCCCATCTTTCAATATATTCTAAATTATGAAGTTCCAACAAAGTATCAGCCGCAATAGATCTAATTGCATTATCATTTACACATAATGCTATGCCACAAATAACTTGTCGAATTTCTTCTGGACATTGATTAGGATCATAATACTGTGTGTTGTAATTAAGAAATATGAGAAAAATAAATAAACTTGTTTACAGGAAAAATAATTAAATATAAACTTACAGCAAGCGCAAGCATAGGATCAGATTTATAAAGCTTGATAATATTTAGAATTATTTCCGTTTTTTCGTTTAATTCATCCGGTTTGTATCTTCTTTTCCTAGAGTCATTAGATTTATCCTTAGAGCTAATGTATTGATGTAACAATTGCCGAAGTGGCACGGCAAGAACCGAATATACAGATGATAAACTAGGATTCCAAGGAAATCGATTTTCCTACAAATTAAAAAAAAATACATTTGAATCTAAAAAAAAAATTTTTTTTTCAATTAAATATCAACTTAAATTTGGCTCTTACTTCTGAAGCTATCGCATAACAACTTTTAACCAATACTAATTTGAAAGCATTAGGTGCATTTTCGCTCAGACAAATTGGAATTAATGATTCCAATGTATCTTGATTTAATCTGAATAAGGCCGTTAAACAATCTGTCATAAGTTTCTGATCAATTTGTGATTCAGCCATAAACGGTTTATTAGGATCGAACAATTTTGCCTATTGTTATAAATATAAAAGTAAGTATAGATAATCAAGAAAAGCATGTTTTCAAATAAGATTCAAAAATCTTACTTTAAGATCATTTTCAATATCAGGAACAATTTGAAGTAAAGCTGAAGATTCACTCTTTGCTACGTAAGTTGATGCCTTACAAATATCGACATAACACACTGCGGCAACTTCAGCTAATTTTGCCCTTCTCAGTGACTGTTTTAATGAGTCAAGAAATGCAACCTAAAAATATTGGTAAAACCATTCTTAGTGGAGCAAATATTAATAATATTCGTCAAAATAGTAAATTATATATTTTATTTTTTTACCTTTTTGGACATTGAATTCGATACATCTGACATTGACGCATTAAACAATATATCAGGGCACAAAATTAACAACATAGTCTGTAATGGCCAAAAAACGGACTTCTTCTTAGGGTTACTTTCAGCTAAAGAACTGCAATAATCAAATAATATTTCAGCTCCTCCTTCTAATCGTTTTTGTTCTTGACATAAAGTCACAAACTCCGCAGGAAAGACTTCTATCCAATTCCATATAGCTTTACGTAAAACATTCGCCATCATTGTTTGTGCTGACCGTTTAAGATGTAAAAAAGAACTACATAGTTCTATAAAATTTTTTTTTAAAAAAAAAATATATTTAATATTCAAGACCTTAAAAGTATAACGCGAGTTACATAAAGAGTCTTAAAATCTTTGAAAATTAACAAATAAAATTGTTATAAAACCTTGGAGAACCATTGACAACCGTTTAGAGTTTAAATCTGAACATTCTAACAGCTTTAGTTCTGACGTTTCTGGCCACTCATCATTTGTAGATGTCAAATAGCCAATGCGATTCCTTATTCTTGAAAAAACAACATTCCAATTAGAAGCACTAATATAGAATATAACACGGCCAGCGTTCCTATAAATGTCATTTATTATTTCAAATGTAGCAGATGATCCTTGTGCTGTAGCAGGAAAGTTATTAGGTGAACCGGGACCTGCAGGATTTCCATTTGGTGGTTGGCCAGTAGCATTATCTTCCTGACTCGCCATTTGATGTAGAAACCGAGATAATACGCTCAAGATGTATTTTGCAAGTGAATCTTCTAATGGTGGAGGATCATCCCATGATCTGGGTAATTTAAATTGCTTACTATGATTTGACTGACTTGACTGACCTTGTTGATTTTGATAATTTTGATTTTGATAATTTTGATTTTGATAATTTTGATTTTGATAATTTTGATTTTGATAATTTTGATTTTGCTGATTTTGATTTTGCTGATTTTGATTTTGCTGATTTTGATTTACAAGTGTTGATATTGATGAAGTATCATCGTTAGATTGTAGTTGCTGCTCCAACTCCCTCTCCCTTTTCAGTGTTCGATAGTATTTCCAGTGACTTGTCATACATGCTGATAAAATTTTTAGGATAAATAATTGAGACTGTAATACTTCGAAAGGTACGAATTCTTCCAACATCATCGCTGAAGACTATTAATTAAGTATCGATCCAATAAATAAATAAATAAGTAAATAAATTTTATTGTTTATTATATTGAAATTTGATCATTGTCATGCATATATAATCAATTGGTTAACTTTTCATCAACAATACAAAAAGATATTCGACGTACCTTAGATATTGTTTCTAGAAGGTGGGTTAAATTATTTGCTATTGTACTAAGTTTAAACCTCGATAAATCAATTATTGAGTTAACAATTTGTAATATGAGAGGATCTGACTCGAGGGTTTCCAGTTTTTTTCCGCTATGAACTGGTAACTATTATTAAAAAAAAAATAAAATAAAATAAAATAAATAAAGATAATAATAAATAAATAAATAATAAATAAAGATAAAAATTTAAGATATGAAAAATTCAACAAATAATTGAATTACATATAAAAAAAATCGAATTAATTTAAATGAATTTTTTTAAAAGTATTAAAATTAGTACCTTCATACTAATCCTATTTATTAAAGACAGAATTAACTTTGTGTCTCCGTTCATCCTGGTTATTTCCGGTTTTTTGAAAATATAAACTTTATTATTATTAACTACGAAAGAAAAGTTAACTTTAAAATATTAAAAAAAGAAAGAGTGTCAAAAAGTGTTTCTACTGAAAGGAAATTATAATTATGAAGGAAAGGTTTAAAGGATGAAAAAAATGGAGGATAAGCGCTTAATTGGTAGTATAGTTATAAACAAAATATGGTAAGATTTTTAAATTGGTGTGTCTTGTGTTACAATGAAATGTAACACAAAAAAATTTTGTGACAAGCGGTTTTTTGCCTATGAAGGAAAGACCCTTTTTTTGCCAACCACAACAAAATTTTATAATGGGACTCAAATTCGTGAACTTAAAAGCCGGAAAGTTAAAATAATCGACAAAATTAGATGCATTATTAGCATTAATTTTTGAATATATTACCGTGGAAATGTTTGTAACTGGTAAATTTATTCCATTGTCGATCAATTACTGAATTCAGGCAACTTCTAGGAGTTTAACAATTAGACATGTTTCACAAAGTTTAATTTATTTTAATGAAGCACCATTCATATTTCGAAGATTCTCAATTTACATGTAATGTGTTCAATTATTCAAAACAATGTTTGCTTTCACAAACATTCGGATCAAAAATTATGTATAAATTTTTAACTTGTAAATTTTACTTAAAAATTTCAATGAAAGCGTTTCTATATTTTCTTGGGAAAGGATCGATCTTTTGTTCTAACCAATTTTGGCATAATTTCTTTAAACATGGCAACGCGTGGCAAACAAACATTGTATTACAGTTGATTATTACTGCACGATAATTATAGTATATCATGGCTCGGTTATTAAAAGATTATTAATTGATTTCGGCAGATTTAGATTATTGGAATTCAGTTGAACTAATTGGAGATAGTCCAAATTGAATTCTTCGGTAATTTTTTTTTTGAATATATTCTTTATATTAATTATAATTAAAAAGTGGCGATTGGAATCCAATAATCTAATAAAGTTAGGGTTTGGACTGAATAAAATATAATAATGGTTCAAATATTCCCAATTGTTCAATTTCTACAAGTCATCACTGCTGCGCGATCAGACCATTTAATATCTGTTATCTGTTATCTGTTATGCTATTTTTGTGTTTCATAGCAGATACTGTACCCAAACGACGATCTCTCCACAACGGGAGCACTGCGGCTGTTACAAGCTCCTGAGGGCCGCACTAGCAAAATATTTATTATATCGTACAGTAAACTCTCCTATACATGTACTCTCTCTAAATGCACACCCTCTTTAAATGCACATTTTTCATTATGATCTCAAGAGGATTGCATTTAGAGTAAGTTGACTGTATAATTAATGCATTAAAAATTTTTGAAGTTACTTTATTATTTTGAAAGAAAAAGAAATAAAAATTAATTATAATAAAAAAAGGATGGATTAAGAAAATTCATAATTATATAATAATACCAACTTAAAACAAGAAGAGCCAGAGATCACGTGTTTATAATATACCCCCAGTCCCCTCTTGACCCCTTGTGATCTACCGATCTACCGTAGTATGCAAAGATAGATGATAATTACTATATATAGATGTGAAAAAATGAAGAGGCCCCCCCCCCCCCCCTCCCCTTCTAAATGCGTATTTCTGACCTTCTCTAGGGAAAATTCTTTCTTTCTTTCTTTCTTTTTTTTTTGAGAAGAAAAGAACATATTAATCAAAAAACTCACACTAAAATTAAATTAGATAAATTAAATGAATTAAATAATAACACTGATACATCATCGTAAGGCAACAAAGTTAGACCTGCTAAGAATTTTTTTGAAACAAAATGACAACCAATCATGAAAAACTATTACATATTATTACTCATTTACGGTTAACTCCCTATTACGTTAATCGATCGGAGTAATCGATAGGGTTTCCGATTAATAAATCATATGGTTTTTTTTAAAATAGAATGATATATTGTTATATTTTAAATGAGATTTAATTAATTTAATTATTTACAAATAACGTACCAAATATATTTAAAATGAAATAAATTTAATATCATACTCATGAAAAAAAACGGGGAATATTATTAATTTGTTAGTATGACGTATACATGAATCATATTATAGAACTCCTTATGGTGTGTTATATTCATATTCATCTTAGATCTACAACATGTGTCTAAATTTCGGAATCATTGAGTATTAATTATACGCCTATTTGAAACGTATATTTCTTTCGTATTACAAATAACCTAATTGTTAAAAGATCAACACCATTGAGAAGGTTACACCCGTCTTTAGGCAAATATTGACCGAACATGCAGAAATAAACTTTAAATGATATAATGATATCCTGATCAGAAAAAAAAAAATGTCAATGATAATTGTGACATATTTTTTTTACGAATTAAACTTTTTTGGTTATCATTTGATAAATTAGGAACATGTGAAGAAACTCCTTAAATACATGGTTAAAAGTATAAATATTAATGAATAGTTTTCAGTGCAATAATTCTTTTAATCCTCTTTTTAAACAAAAAAATGTCCACAGAATCTTTATTGACAAAATTATCGAAAGATATTGGTAAATTGGTGGATTTTAATGATGAACACAATGTAATAATTAAAGTAGGAGTTACACCAAATCATCATGAATTTAAAGCTCATTCTTTAATATTAAGAGCTAGGTCACAGTACTTTTATACAGCTCTTTCAAGTGATTGGGCAAGAAATCAAGAAAATATCATTAAATTTGAGAAACCTAATATTTCTCCTGATATATTTGATGCTATTCTACGGTAAGCAATTTATAAACGTTCTTACGACGTTATACTTTTTTAACTTACATATTCTGATTTTTTTTTTCCAAAGGTATATATATAATGGAACGATTGAATTAGAAGATCAAGAACTTTCAAATATATTGGATTTATTATGTGCAGCAGATGAATTGATGATTGATGAATTATTAGATTATGTTCAAACATATTTAATACAGAACAAATCAAAATGGATAGATGATAATTTAATTGAAATCCTTAATATTACAACTTCAAGGACTACATTTACTATATTAAAAAATTTTTGTCTTGAAGAAATTACATTATTAAATCCTTCAATTTTTGAATCTGAAACTTTTTTAAATATGGATGAAAGTTCTTTAGTAGCTTTATTGGAACGTGACGATCTTGGAATAAGTGAACCTGAATTATGGGATTGTGTTTTGAAATGGGGTATAACAAACACCCCATCTTTAAATTATAATAAAAATATAATCAGCAACAATAATAATCTAATATCAAGAGATTACAACGATTATGAATGGACTTCGGAAGATTTCGATGCATTGGAAAAAACGCTAAAAAATTGTATTCCATTAATTAGATTCTTTCATATTTCATCAGATGAATTTTATACAAAAATAAAACCATATTCTAAAATAATATCAAAAGAATTATTAAAAGAAATTATAAATTATCATTTCACAGATCCTTCAAATTATAATATACAACCACAAAGAAAATGTAATATACAAATTGATTCCAAGTTATTGAACCCAAAACAAGCAGCAGTAATAGCAAGTTGGATAAATGATAGTCATGAATTACATTCATCAAAATCAATTCCATATACATTTAAATTATTATATAGAGCTTCAGTTGATAATCCTAGTTTATTTCATGAAAAATGTGATAATGTTGGACCAACTATAGTTATAGTTAAAATTCGAGATAATAATTGTTTGGTTGGTGGTTATAACTCTCTTGATGTTTCTTGGAAAAGATCTTGGTTTAATTCCTCTAGAGGTTCAAAAGAATGTTTTATTTTCTCTATGGATTCTTTTATTAACTCAACCACTTTGGATAATAATGTTAAATTATCTAAAGTCAAAACAGAATATAAAAATTATTCCGTTTATGATCATCCTTGGGATGGAATTTGTTTTGGTACTGGCCCCGATCTTTGGGTTAATATTAAACCTAGCAATCCTATTGGTTATACCATTAAAAAATGTTATCAATCTTCTATTATGAAATCGGATACATTCTATTGGGAAGATTGGGAAGTTTTTTCTGTACAAAGAAATAGTTAGTAATCACGACTAATTATAATATAATTGAGATAATAGAACGCTTTTTATTTTCGCTCCTATCTTTATTAATATAAAACTTTATTTGTTATCCTTACATATCATAAACTTTTAATTTTTAATTCTTAATAATTAATAAATTTAATTAACCAGCATTAACAAGTATAATTACCACAAAAAATTAATTGAAATAAAGTTAAAAGAATTTCTACGATAACATCATCGTCATCTTGTACATCAATAAAATCCCATTCTTTCGTTTCAAGGTCCCATTTTAAACTGTATACAAAAATTATCATATATATGATAAATCCGATTAATATTATGAGGTAACCTGCAATTGTTTCGCAAGTTCCATTTTCTATAAAAACTGTAAGAAATAAAAAAAAAAAATTATATGTGCCTTAATTAAGATATTCATTTGCGTCAAAAAAAAAAAAAAAAAATAAAGTAGTAATATCTTACCTTCTGTATTAATTACTGGTTTGATGATTGATTCAATATCAGTAATATTAGCTAATTCTTTAATTTTTTCTGCAATAAATTTATCGAATTCATCATAAAACTCCAGTTGAGATTCATCAATAAATTTTGCTCCAATCACCATAATACATTTCTCTTCAAATTTATCTTCAACGATTTTCTTTAATTTCTCGATTCTTTTCTGACTTAGTACTTGTTCATTTAAACATTTATATCTTCTATAATATTCTATTTGCGTTACACTTCTTTTTTCCTCTAAGAATGATCCAGTCTTATACCTTGGATATTTAAGATCAATCACAATCATAACACCCACCTCAGAAACAAAGACCATACCACCGTAACTTAAGTCGACTTTTTCATCAAATAATTCATCTTTATCATCATCTAATTGTTCATCATCAATTTGTCCAATATTATTAACATCATATTCAACTAAAAATTTAAATCCTGGTAAACATTTATTCAAATTTTCTAGAATACCATTTTTAATTTTCCATTCATTACATGGTATTTTATATTTTGAGTTCAACCATTTACTTCTTTGGTATTCATTAATATTAGAAAATTCATAAAATAATTTTGAATGAAATGAACGCGTAGATGTAATAAATAATTTATATAAAAATATACATTTTTCTTTTTCATTTGTTGTTAATTGGATAGATTTAATAAGTTGTGGGTTTTGTCTCCAAGAAGATTGGTGTTTAATATAAGATTTATAGATATTTGTATGTTTTAATGTATCATTATGTGACGAAATATATTCTTGCGCTTGAAAGAATATATCTTTGGGTATTTCTTTTTCTATCAATACTTGGTTTCTTAGTATATTGAAGAGAAATTTTAAAACAGCTAAATCAATTTTTATTTCCTCCATTGTTTGTGGTTAGAAGGTGAGAAGGTAAGGTGAGGGACTGAGGGGAAAAGGAGTAAAGGAGATAACAAATTGTTTAAATAATTACGTGTAGTCGTATTTTTATAATTAATGCTCCTAGCATATTTCAATGTTTTTTGTGTCTAAATTTGGTAGTAAGACGCGTTTTTTTTATTTTTCATGTGACGTTCAATTATCTAAGGTATAGGACCAGCATACACACTGCATACAGCCATACACCGGCAAAAATTTTACTTTCACGTGGCGCGTCTGAAATGTGTGCCAGGTTGATGGGCAAAAATTATCTTTTTGACCCTGTACGACATCCTTTTTTGTCACCCTCCTATATGTAATACTAATACAGTATATGCGGGTCAAAAAAATAACACGAGGAGGGTCAAAAAGGTAATTTTTGCGGTTGATGGCGCAGTGTGGCGCAGCGATTTTTCCAAAAAAATTAAACTGAAAATTTTTTTATTTAAAATAAAGCCTTTAAATTCTTGCACTAGATGTATTTTCGTCCGCTCTGCAAATTTACTTAGAGAATATACAGGGGGTTTAGAAGGCCATTTTCGAGTTATTTAACAAAAACCGTTTTTTTCGACAAATCCAATTTTGGAAATGATCGGCAAAGACGATAAAATCGGTTATTATATACTAAAGTCAAAATCTACTTCCAAAACCTCCTTTCATTTGTATGTGAATTTTGTAAAACAGATGAAAATACATCTAATGTGTAAATTTGAAAGCTTTAAATTAAAAATTAAATCTTTAACTTAAATTTTTTTTAAATTTACTGCGCCACTCTGCGCCATCAACCTGGCACACATTTCAGACGTGCTTTCACGTGATAATATGAAACTGTGATGTTATGATTAAGTAAGAGTAAAAAATTTTCATCACTTATCCGAATAAGGGTAAATAAAGCGTGTGAATAAAAAAATTCAATTAGTTTCTTTTAATTATGATATAGTAATCAAATCATTACATAAAAATAGTAATAAAAGAAATGACATAATATTTAATTTAATTGTAAAAATTATAACTTATGCTTTCATTCTTTTTTCAAAGATCAATGGTTCAGGATTAGGGAAAGAAACACCACTAATTATAAAATTAGGAGGCCTTTTATCACTTTTTGTAGTAATTTTATATTTCTTAATAAGAATACTACTAAGCATTTTTATCTCATTAATAGCAAAAATTCTTCCAGGACAAGCATGTCGTCCCATACCAAAGTGAAGAAAGTCTCTAGAAACTTTTGATGTTGGAGATTCTTTTCCTAAATATCTATATCCGTCAAATTTATTTGGATCTGGTCCGTATCTTTCATCATCATAATGTACGTTTTTTAAATAAATTCCAACGTTACTACCTCTTGGAAGTTGATATCCATTAGAAAATTTGAGTTCTGATCCAGTTACTCTGTGAATTAAACTAACTATATATAAAATTAAAAATATTATTAAATAAATAAAAAAAAAAAATATGTACACTTACATATGTATATATTAAAGCAATATTAAAATAAACAATTTTTATTTACTTACAAACAGTTCCAGTTAATCTAAAAGCTTCCTTGAGAAAACTATCCAATTTTTCCATTTTAGAAATTTGATCTAAATTAGTTAATTTATCATTTGGGTTAAATTTTTCTTGCTCTTCTAACAAGTCATCCCAATATTCTGGTCTCGAAGCAAAATCTAATAAAAAATTTGTAATAGAAGAAACCGTTGTTGACATTGAAGCGAACGTGATTGCAAGTAAGTATCCGGATATCCAAACATAATCTGGATTTTCTTTATCTACGCCAGGTTGACTCAATAAGTATTGAATACAATCAACCTGTTATATAAGTTAAAATAATACATCATTTAGTTAATAATCATCATAAACAAATTTATTTCAATATTACTTACTGGAGGTTTCCAGTTATTTCTAAACTTTCGTTCCTGTCTAAGACGTTCTTCGATCTCAGGCTTGATTTTTTCAATTACAATTTCTTGAAGTTTCTTTATTTTATTATTTCCAAATCTAAATCTCATTCTATTAAATCATATATCAGTAAATGAAGAAAAGGAATTTCAAAAATTAATAAATGCTATCAACATACATAAGACTCTGTTGGAGAATCCATGGATGAATCAATCCTAAAGATTCGGGAACTTTTAATAATTTATATAATTCATTACTAAAATTCATAAATATATTATTTAAATCATTATCATGACATAAACTGTCTCCAACGAGAATGGTTGTGACCGGCCTTGAAACTATCGAAAATAAAACTTGACGTAAATCATGAATAATTTTGGGTTCTTATTAATGAGAGAAAGTAATAAATAAATAAATAAATAAATAAACAAATATTACAAATACATTCTTATTAGAAAAAAGATTTAATATTTATTTTTTTTTACCATCACATTCTCCAATTATTTCATTAACTCTACTATACAGTGATTGTTGAGTTTTTTCAAGAAACGAATGCATTTGGTCAGAGAAAACATTTTTAGAAATTTCTGCTGCGAAACTCATATAATCAAGTGGTAGTCCAAGAATTCTTGCAACTGGAACTTTCTAGAATTGAGTTTAAACCATTTTACGTTAAATTGGTTTTTTAAAAAAAAACATTTAAAACAACGATACACTACATCTTCAAATGCAGCGCTGAATGAAACATCTCTTGAATTGAAAACTTCATAACATAATTCTTTACCAACGACCGTTATAACGGATCCATATACGTATATCGAAAAAATTTCACCATACTATTCATTTAATTGAAAAAAACATCCTTTAAAATCAAAAAAAAAAAAATGATCTTACGATAATTATCTACAACATGTTCATACAATCATACCTCTTGTTTACATTTCAATAAAAATTTATCGACGTCAGCACAATAATCCCAAGTATGCCCAATTATTGGATATTTGTAATATACCAAAGGTGGTTCATTCTTATGAATGACATTTAATTTATAGATTGTAAGTAACAAATATAATGCATTAATCAAATAATAAAGACCGACTTTAATTTATCGTACATACCACCAATTTACGATTACGAAGCTTATTAACTATGTAAAATGTCGCCAAAATGCAAAATCCCACTGCCAAAGTAATAAGAATGTTATTCATTTTGATAAAAAAAAAAAAAATTTTTTTATTTAAAGAAAGTGAAGAAGACTAAGTACTTAAATATAATTTACTTGCGTTATGCTATAACATGTGTTAATATTTATTGCTTCTATTTTATAATCGTTTATGCAATGAACCATTTTATTGGTCTGAGCCTAAATAATCAAATTCAAGAGTTTAAATAAAATAAAGCTTGAAAGTAATCGAAGATTGAATTTGAACATATGAAAATATCAAATTAAATAATTATTTTTTCATTTGGGAGTATTTGACTTTCTATTTTTAGATTATTCATAATTATTCAATATATAAATCACTTTATTGGCTAAAAACTGCTTATAAAGAATTTCTTTTAACCAATCCAAAATGCAAGCTCTATGAATTGACTTTTTTCAAATATTCTTTTAACGTGTGTGACATTATAACGAAGAACATAAATGTACAATATACAGTATATGTCGTTTGGAAAGTTATTTACTTTTCTTGTTGTTTTAAAAAGTTCTACCCTGATTGTGATTATTCCATATTTATGACATAACTTTAATTCTTTGTTCTAGACTATCCTTAAGAATCGATCGTAAATGTTATAAATGGAGACAGAACGTGTGATAAATGAAAGCTTGCACTATTGAAATATAAGATCATCTGCTCGACAACAGCAGTTTCTGAAACCGTTCTCTGGTCATATAAATATTATTAAGGATGTTAAATAATTAGGAAAATTTTATTTTATTGTTTTCATTCTAGGGCTTCTCCATGCATCTTTTTAATCACAAACCTTGTTCGCAGTAAAATGCAGATAATTTTATGGACGTTATCCTGTAAATTTACATAAGGAGAACTGAATTATAATTAACAAGATCCTTAACGGCTTAGAGTACAGAATTAGAGATAACAAAGAATTACATTTTATCTATCGAGAGAAACTGAGAGTTAATGAAACAATTTTAAATTGAGTTTATTTTTTACCCAATGACTTTGATGTCTTATTGAATGGGTAACAATATCAATTCAATTCTGATTACATTAGCTTAACTGTTTAATTTCGCAGTCGTAACACGCGCCCAAAGTGTAAATATTTATTTTTCGTCGCTTTAATTAAAATATTCTCACTAATAGCATTACACAAGCATTAATAAAAAGGATGATATGCAAAAACAGATGTTCCGTATAATTAATCCTTATTCGGTTAATCCCAATACTATGTCCATGATGTTTTAGGTAAATCTATAGGTTATTTGTTAATCACAATTACAAAGACATATTGCCAAGTTATCGTTCTTATTCTAAAAATATTTTAATGTTATCGCACATAGAATAAAGTAAATATTACTACAACTTGCGACGTATTTGTTTTTTTTTAAAAAAAGGAATCCATAATTTGAATTAATAAAGTATCATACATTGATAACCATTATTTATTTGTTAGTATGTAATCAATTTACTTAAAGCCAATAATTATAAATTAGAAATGTAAGATAATAAATAGTAAAAAGATCGGGATTCAAAATAGATATAAATATAAACCGGTTTTTTAGCAAAACATTAATTTATTAGTCGCATATTATTATAAATTAATATTATTATAAACAATGAATATACAGCACATTTTGGAGTTTCAGAGTTTTGTATTTAAAGTTTTTGTTTCATTGTTATATAAAATTATTATTTTAATTTACTAGTGATATCAAATATGAAATTTCATATATAATTGGGCTTAGTTGATTTTCATTTCCATAATGAGAATGCTAAGAACCTATTATTTTTTCCCAAGCTCGATTTAAATTTTAACCGGATTTTCTATTAATACTTTAATAGAAATTGATTCATAAGATCTTCTCCCTGAATGTTACACACGTGCGTTTGCGGAGTTTTCAACATACCGCTGCCGTAGTTATTATTGTAGTATAAAATGTTTAAATGATTTAAAAAAGATTTTTCAAGTAAAAAACTTTATCTCGTACAGATATGACAAAGAAATTTATAAAAAAAATTTTTAATTCTCTTATAATTAGGTAAGTTACATATTTTTTTTCATACATAAAAATGTATATATTATATATAAATATATATATATAAATATCTAAATTTTTACATAATATTTATTATTATCATATTTTTAGAAGGTCTAGTTTTAAAAAAAAGGTCAATTCACGAAAAATTCAAATTGACACGGAAAATGTACCTTCCAAAGTTCATAAAGTACCTAATAAGTTAGCATCATATATGATATCAGAAATCTTGCAAGAAATTTTTAATCATTTGGCGGATACATTTCCATATAATGGAACATACGATTTACACGCTTATTCAAATTTATATTCATGCATATTAGTTAATAGACATTGGTGTCGGAATGCTATCATAACTTTATGGAGACAACCATTTCATCCATGTTTAAATAATGGACAAATGGTTGTAAATATATATTTATCATTTTTAGACGAAAAAGAACAAAAATTTCTTTTATCTCGAGGAATAAATTATTTACCATCTCATTGTACCTCAAAGAATTATTTATTCGATTATCCATCATATTTTAAACATTTACATCAACAAAATTTTTATTTTTCAGTCGAAAATTGGTGTCAAAATAATTTAAAAAAAAGACAAAATGATTCCTCTTATTTATTAATGAATTCTCTATTAAAATTATTTTATAAGAAATCTGGTCAACTTAATAGATTTAAATTATATAATTTAATGGGATTAATTGGTGATGGTATGAATAATTTGAATAATTTGAATGATAAAGATAAATATGATGAATGTTCAGAAATCTGTAAATTTATCTTACCAGTTCAACAATTAACTATTACTGGAACATATGAAAATAGTAGTGGTATGATCTTATTATCCAAATTATGTACGAATGTGGTGAGTAAAATGGTTTATATGTATTGTGTGTATATATATAAATATATTATTTATTTATTTTTTCATATATTTCTTTTATTTTTATCATAGAGAGATCTTTGTATAGAAAATTTTTCAACGGCAAAAAATATTGATCACATAATAGAATCACAAAATAATTTAGTATCATTAGAAATAACAAATTTATCTGATCATTCAACACTTATTATACAATCAATCTTATCACAATCTAAATCATTACGTAGAATTAAATTTTATAAGGTAAATTTTTCAGGATGTTGTCAATGGAATTCAATTACGTTATGTAAAAAATTACAAGTGTTGGAAATTTATTATTGTTTAAATTTAAATTCTTTTATGGTTTTACCTTTAATTAAAACCAAATTTCATCAACTTAGGAGGGTTAAAATTATAGGTAATGATTGTAATAATCTTGAATATTTTATAAAATTAAAAGATACCATCGTAAATTATTGAAAACATATGTTTAATACGTATGATTTTATTTTATTTGATTTTAAAAAAATGGTTTATGATTTAAATTATACGAAATCGTAAGTAAAATCACATGCGAATTTAACAAAATACGGTCACATGAATTTTAACCTACGGTTAAAGGAGTTAAGTCATAGATTTCACTAACCAAAAAAAAACTAAGTTTCTCACATAAATAACCAATAATTTTTTTTGTTAGCTTTCCGTTTTATTATACCAGTCTTAAATTAAAAGAATGTATAAACTATAATTGCACTTTTCAAAAATTTTACTATTATAAAAAATGATTTTAAAAAAGTTAAATTTGAAGTAATCATTAGAATTTCCTTTAATTTCCTATAATTTAAATAAGTTTGCTTAGAAAAAACATTATTGTTACAAAAAATTCAAAAAATTATTTATAAGCAAAATTATTATTTAATCAAAAAAAATTTTAAGAATTATTTCTTTTTTTTTTTAAAAAAAAAATAGGTACAAATTCTGGCATAAGTAAGGTACTATCAGATATTACCTAATATTTTAGGAGAAGGGGTTAGGAGAAGGGGGGTAACTAAAGATATTAGGTTATATACAATATTATATAAGGAATTATATATATAATAAATCTTACCTAAAGGAGGAGCCGAGGAGGTAAGCTTATATTAAAGTAATATTAGGTAATATCTGACAGTACCCTAATAGGTGATCAGTTTTTTTAATATAACTTGTAAATTCTATAATAAAACTATGAATTTTTTTTTTTTTTCAGAAAGAGGAGTCAAAAATGCATATATTTTATTATTTAATTAATATTTAATTTGGGCTTTATTTGCATTAATGTATGCTTTAACTTGACTTTATATACTATTATCACAAATAACTTCACTATTAAAAACTATGCCAATTTAAAAATAACCCAAAATTTTTTTTCTTTTTTTTTGTGTTATTATTTTCTTATAATATTTCTTCAAAAAAAAATTCAAATTTCTCATTAGGACTAGAAATCTGAACTTTGAATAACCAAGAAAAATTCATTATTGGAAGATAAATACTTATACTATATCAAGTATTATGAAAGTTATTATTTTATAGGCAATTTCTATTATACAAAGTATTTGATATAATTATTATCATTTTAACTAATAGTATAAATTCAAAATTAGTAAATAAATGAATTTTTGCCTGCTCTACAAGTTTACTTAAAGCATCAAAGATTCTTTTAAATGTCAATTTTGACTTTACCTATGAATAATTGATTTTGCCAATTGCTTTTAAAAAAATTTAGAAAATAATCAGCAAAGACAGTTTCATATATAAGTTAAAAATGGCATTCAAACTCCTTTTAATACCTTAAGTAAACTTGCAGAGTAGTTAAAAATACATATATTATATAAAAAAAGTAATGGGTATAATATTGATGTCATTATATTTTATATAACCTGTGTTCAAACATCTTGTATAAACTTTAAAATTTTATTTTATATATTTACTATAATAAAAAACTCATCAATAATTTAGAAAATTATTTGGTTAATCAAAAATGCATATATTCCAAAATTTTTTCAATGAAAATTAAAATATATAAATGATTGCACTTTATTTTGAAAGTATTTTTTTAAGAAATAACTTTAATGTGATATTTAAAATAACAAATATTTAGAATTTTGCCATATTTTTAAGAGGAAGATGCATTACTTATGAAAATGCAAAAAATTTCCAGTTCAATTAAAAATTACCTAAAATTTTGTTTCAAGAAAAAGTTATCAGCTTTATAAATAAATTTAATTATGATGAAAAGCATTTTATTTGAGTAATAAAATAATAATGTTAGTATTTAAAATTACTTTTTTTTTGTTGCTTTTTAAATGATCATTTTACTATTTAATTTAGTATAACAAGTAATGATTTAATTGGGATAGTAATAGTGTTATGACTAAATTAAGAAGCTGTATTTTTTATTATTATTACTTTTGGCAGAAACTGTATTATTAAATTTATATCAATACAAACAACTATTAATAGATAAAATTTTATAATATTTTTAATTTTATTTAAAATCCTATCTTATCTATTAGTAGTAATATTTAGCAATACTCTTATAAAATAATTTAAGTACTAACTAGAAAAATGGAAACTATTGAGAGTCTATTACTTAAATGCTTAATAGTATATAAATATATATGTATATACAGTAGTTACAAAAATGTGACAAAGTGTTACAAAATGTGTTGCTAAAAATAAAGTGTTACAAAAATGTGATACAAAACATAAAAGGAAATAAGCAGGGGCTAAATTATAGTGATATAGATAAAGGAAGAAAAAATGCATGGGTTAAACTGGTACTACAAATTTATTTAGTTCGTATAATAAATAATCCTTTGTTATGCTCCAGATAATTACAAATTTTAAAAAAATCTGATAATTATAAAAAAATAATTCAATTTTAAAAAGTTAATAAAGTTAAAAATTCAAGAATTTTAACTAATAAAATAAAAGAATATATTATATATTATTACAATTCTTTCTTATTGTAGTGAATCCATAAACTGAATTATTAAAATTTATTATAATAAGAAATAAGAAATTCATTATACTGAAGATTATTTTATTATATATATAAAAAGACTGTATTTGAACTTTTCTTTATTATAGCAAGTTATTCACTATATAAAAATTTACTATAAAGAAGATAAATTATATATATAATTTTTTTATATACTGTATGTAATTATATATACTGTTCTACTATAAAGCATAGGGTAATTTTATTAAAAATACTTGATTTATATGTAGTATCCATTATCCAATATAACTATTATAACTATCTAATAATATACATATGAGTTTTAATTAGTGGTTTAATAAATTGATAGTATTAGAGTAAAATATAGTTTATTACTTTTGTATATTTTTATTATTTACTTTAAAAAAAGTAATTATATATAATTATATATAGTAATTATAGAAAGCTGTTATACTATTTTTAATAAAACATAATTTATATATTACTATATATATTTTTTCTTTAATTATATAATTAAATTTTAATTTAATTAGCTTATTAGTAATAATTATTTTTTTTAAATATAAATTCAGTTTTACAAATTATATATATATTTTTTATTAATTAATATTAAATAACCTTTCTTTCTTTTATAAATAATTCTTTTTAATTTTGATTAAAATTTAAAATTTCGATAAATTTTTTTTCTTATTAATTATATTAAATAACTTTTTTTTCTTTTATTTGCTTTTTTTTTATTTTTTAATAACTATTTCTTTTTTAATAGATTTTTTAACTTTAGTTTAATGTTTTATTTAATAAATAGTAAATTTCAGGTATTTTAATTAATCAATCCTATTTTTGGGTCTTTATTTATTTCAATTTTTACTTTTATTTTACTTTAAATTTTATTTTATTTTTAAAATTAGTTTTATTGATTTTTTTGGACATTGAATTTGATTTTTTATTGTGTTTTTAAAAGTTACTATTTTCATTCATTTTTGGTTTTTATCTTATTTTTCCATCTATTTTTTAGATTTTTTAATTTATTACTCTTGAGATTTTGGTTTTGTTTTTTCAGTTTCATTTTTATCCTTATTTGATTTTAATGATATTTGATGAATTTAATTTTTATTTATTTTTAGTAAATGTTAAATCGTCCAAAAAATAAATACTTAAAAAATTAAATTTTAAATTTGTAGCAATTTTGTTTTTAAATTACATGATAGGGTAGCGTAATATTACATTATTCATTAGACTGAATGGATCATTTTCACCAATCAATAAAGAGCCTGTAACCGTATAAGCCACATCAATTATTTAATATTATAAACTAGGAAATGAAAGTTGGTAAAGTCCGTCTCTAATGCAAAAAATGTACAATAATAAGTAGTGATTCTTGTTTTATTTTTAGAAAGATATCTTCAATAAAGAGATTACATAAATTTTAATATATTTATGTTTAGCGTGATCCAGAAATAATTCAGGGGATAATGCAAATTTATATATGACTGTAGATAGCCCTCACTTTGCTCCAGTTAATAAGACTTTCTTTAAATTTTCATTTACATAATTTTTTTTAAGTGATTTAAAATAGGTATTATTTATATTGATATTATATATAATCAATGTGTTAATATGTAACATAAATATCATTCAGTCTATGAAAACATGCAAGAACTTATTTGGCTTATTTGGAATATGTATCTATGAATTATTAAATAGATGACTTCTTTCAAAATTTTTGATATTTCACTTTAATATTCCCAAGTTTGTAGAAACTTTTTCAATATATTTATATTTACATCATAGTATTATACTAGGGATTGGAATCGGTTATCATTATTAGAATCGATTTTAGAATCGATTAATTGTCGATTAATCGTTAATCGAAATTATACTACTGCTGGTCACGTGACTTAAAAATTCATTGAGATCTATATAAAAATTTCCTTTTTGGGAATTTTGTGCAATATAACTTGAATTTCATTGGACAACAAAATTTCCTTTTTTGGATTTTTGTATGTCACGTGACAACGACCTAACTTCTTGACGGACTACCTAGCGTTACCTTACAAAAATGTCACGAAACGGCCGGCATTAAGAAATTAAGAAATTAACTATGTGACAAATAATGAGTGACAAATAGGTTTTTGTCAACCGAAATAAAACTATAACTTGTAGAGCACGCAGGGGAAATCTTATTAATGCTACTGCGCCACAATAAGTAAATTCGATTTTTATTCGATAATCAATTTAAAATTGATTCTTATCGATTTTTGATAAATTCGATTATTGTAAAATCGATTCCAATCCCTATATTATACATGCTATTTTTTAAAAAAACGTACAATACTACCTGAAGGGGAATTTTATGAATTTCAATGAACCTCGAGTTGAAAATCATGACATTGACCAATATAGAATCTTTTAATTTTTTGTACTGCACATCACGAACATATATAATTTCCATTTAAAATAAAATAATGAGAATTATTATAATAAATATAATAAAATTATAAATTTCATCACAGGTAAATTAATAAATTAATCTGATTGTATATTTTTGCTGGGCTGATATTACTACGTTATCATATTGATCTGGAAAAGTTTACCGCAAAATCCTAACATCTATAATCTTGACAATCTACGACACAAAAAATCCTGACAGCCGACAGGTCAAAATTCCAACAGTTATAGAAATCTGGCAATATAAAATTTGGCCATTTGCATCGTTAATAAAATTACTATTACAAAATATTACAAAATATTTAGTGTATTTTTTGTATGGTCTCAAACTCATAAATTACCAGCAGGGATTCTGAAATGTCGACCATCGATACGATATTGTGGATCTCATTCATGGGGTTCAGGAGATAAAAAGACCGTACCAGATATTGTCCTATGTTTTGATTGTTTCGTCCAGACAATAATCTTTATATAGACTTTCACAAATTTTCATTTATTATTTCTAACTCATTTTATAATCTTTATATTAGCGTACAAAATCTATTCTTGATTTTCTGAAAGATTTCGAAAATTTTTTTGGATAAGATACATTAGATTTACTGGGAAATTTTATTAATTCTAGTTTTTATTCTAGTATATCTCCGGAACTTTCAATTTTTTATTTCAATACTATATACCGTATAATCAATGTGTTTATTGTTACATCACTTACATGAATTTATTTAGCTGAATAATAAAAGTATGTACTGTATGTATGATTTATTTAGCCTTTATCAAAACTTGATATCTTATCTTTATTCCCCCAAGTTTGTAGGAATATCTTTCGATATAATTAATTATATTTATAATGTACATACGGATTTATCGGATTTAAAATATTTTACTGTCATTCTTTTCAAAGAATTAAAATTCTTATTTTTATTATATTCATAAT
>QZLH01000002.1:124075-151754 GCA_003833135.1 Oehlia diaphana
AGCCTTTATCAAACTTGATATCTTATCTTTATACCCCAAGTTTGTAGGAATATCTTTCGATATAATTAATTATATTTATAATGTACATACGGATTTATCGGATTTAAAATATTTTACTGTCATTCTTTTCAAAGAATTAAAATTCTTATTTTGATTATTTTCATTATTTGCTCTATTTCAAAATATGAAAGTACAACTTTTCATGAATTCAATGAACTTACCTCTAGTTGAAATTAGGAATTACAGTACAAGAGTCAGTTAATACAATGCACATGATATTTTAAAAATAATGGGATTAATTTAATAAATAATAAATTAATTAAATTATGTAATGGTTATCTCACAATCAACTATTACATAACATAACGGGTAAATTTTAATAAATTAATCCGAATAACTTAAAAATTAATATTTTTGTTATTAGCCAATTACTTTTTTACTTTTGAAACAAAAAAAAAAAAAATTATTTGGGCTGATTTTTACTAGAAATGATTGCGTTATTCTATTCCGAAATATCATCATTTTGGTGTGAAAATCTGAATGATCATTTTTCATTTAATCAAAAAAAAAAAAAAAAAATGCCGTAATTTCTCCTTAAATTCCTTGATTCAATCAAGTGTAAATATTTTTAAAATCAATTTTAAGTAAAAAAAATGCTTTTCTCTCGACTAAAATGTAAAAAAAATTCATTCTTTCATAATATTGTAATACGAAAGATCAACAGGCGCCTTAAAAATTTAATAATAATACACGTGAAATAATTGAAGTATTTTGTGAATCTTGTGATGAAATGGCGTACATCTTTTTTTTTTATTTAGATACTTTAAAATGCATTATTCATCATAATATAATTACAACGAAACCCTTTAGGTTTCATTTATTTTCCGAATTCCGAATCACGAATCCTGAATCTAATCCGAAACTCCTGAAACTTTTATATACCGAAATATAACTATGTTTATTACAAAAATTATATTAATAAAACTATATTATTATAAATTAAAGTTACTTTAACATAGTGCTCTTTGTCTAATTCATCTCCTTGCTCAAAAAATCTCCAAATTGGTTTCCACAAGTACTACTTGCAGACTTTGTTTTTTTGAATTTTATAGTAAACTATCCGACATTTTATTATTTAAAAAAGAGTAAAAAGACTTACTTCTAAATTAAGTCTTAAAAAGTAAAGTGATTATAAAACATCGATAGTGAACTTCGGGAACTTAGTTTCGGGTTTCGGAATTTGTTTAGGTTTCGGGTGAAGTTTCTATTTGTATATTCCGAAATTCTAAACTTTCGGAAATCCTCTCGGAAGTTTCGGGCCTCATGTTTAACAGTGAAACCAATTCAAACAATCAATTCAAACAATATTATTTTTTTTTCTTCTCAAAATATGACGAAATATTTATTTATATTCACAAGAAAAAAGAAATGTGGGAATTAAAATGTTATTTATTTAATAAAGTTAATAAAAGTGTGACTTGTATGTTGAAAATAATTATTTACTCACCTGCAAAATTAAAGTTTCCCATAATGGTAGCTTTAGCCAATAGCAAAAAATGCGGATTTTTTTTTTTATTAAATTACTGTAATCAGTAATTTCAAATTTTGCAAGTAAATCAATTTTTCCTAAGATAGTAAGCGGTAATCGGCAAAAATCCCTCATACCAATATCGTGCGATCATATAATATTTCCCAAAAATGATTGATTTAAAAGAACTGTAAGAATAAGTATAAATAGAAATTAAAAATGATCTCCTTTTTTTTTTCAGTGAACTTCTTGTATCATCTTTTCATTATAAAAAAAAATCATGGAAAAAATGGACAAGAAAATATCAAAGGCAAACTTCTCTTTGTCAGGTTTAACTTGTGCAAGTTGTGTCCTTTCTACTGAAAACACATTAAAAAAACTTTCAGGTTTAAATCCCACTACAATTAACGTCAATTTATTAACGAGTAATGCTATTTTTGAATTCGATGAAAATGTAATAAAACCCGAACAAATTAAACAAGCCATAATTAACTCAGGTTTTAACGTCGAAGATATTAAAATTGAAAAAAAGTACATTGATCCTTCCAATCCGAGAAAAGCCCTTAATGAGGAACTCAATATTTCATCTCAAGAAGGCGAAACTTCATCCCATGATACAATTACAAAATTAGCTGTTAGTGGTATGACTTGTGCTTCCTGTGTAAGCTCAGTTCAATACTCTCTAGAATCTGTACCAGGCGTAGAATACGCTCATGTTAATTTACTTACTGGTGAAGCAAGTATAAAACACGATTTAAATAAGATCGGTCCACGTGATCTTATAAAAATTATTGAAGAAAGTGGTTTTGGTGCTGAACTTATTAAGAGGGATAGATCTGATAATAATGGAAATTCAATTCGACGTCGTGCTGAACAATATCAAAAACTTCTTCGTAACAGATTTTTGGCCTCATTATGTTTCTCTATCCCAACAGCTTTAATTTCAATGGTATTCATGATGATATATCATAATCCTGTAATTTCACATCAGATCATCCCCGGTTTGGAAGTCGGAACCATAATTTTATTCGCTCTTGCTACTCCTGTTCAATTTGGACTTGGTTATCCTTTTTATTTAAAAGGTATTCGTTCAGTATGGTATTCTCGTCAAGCAAATATGGATACTTTGGTAGCGATTGGAACCACTGTTGCATATTGTGGCTCAATTTTAAATGTTTTGATCCCAATTCTTCGAAAATCTGAAGAACCTGGTTATCAATTCTTTGAAACTAGCGTCTTTCTTATCACTTTTATTTGGCTTGGAAGATGGATGGAAGCTAAAGTGAAGGGTAAAACTTTTGAAACGATAACTAAACTTATGGAACTACAACCGGAAAAAGCTATTCTTATCACTCTTAGTTATGATGAAAACAAACAAGAAGTTATTGACGAAAAAGAAATTGATATGGATCTCGTTCAAGGTAAAATTGTCAAAAGAATTTTTTTTTATATATTATATATATATATTTGTATTACTTATTTCTTTTATTTTTTAAAATCAATTTAGTTAATGATATTCTTAAAGTGAACCCTGGAACAAAAATCCCATGCGATGGTTAGTATACATAAGTAATAATTCATATCGTTTTTATAACAAACAGGTTAAAACTTTTACATATTAATATTTTAGGCAAGATATTCCGAGGTACCACGTCTTTGGACGAATCAATGTTAACAGGCGAATCAATACCCGTGACGAAAGGAGTTGATGATGAAGTTATATCCGCAACAGTAAATTTGTCATCAATGATTTGGATAAAAGCGACACGTGTTGGTTCTGATACAACACTTTCACGTATTATTGAACTAGTACAAACGGCTCAATCAAGTAAAAAGGCACCAATTGAAGCATTAGCTGATAAAATTGCACAAGTATTTGTTCCGGTCGTTATATCAATAGCAATTCTTGATTTCATTATATGGGTATCTCTTGGTGCTGCCGGTAAGATTCCAAAAGATTGGATACCCAATAATGAACCATATCAAACATTTTCTTTATTCTTTGCTATATCTGTAATGGTTATTGCATGTCCTTGTGCCATGGGTTTAGCCTCTCCCACTGCTATTATGGTTGGAACTGGTCTTGCAGCTCGATTTGGTATTTTGATAAAAGGTGGTGGTGAAGCTATTGAAACAACTTTTCGTCTTGATACTATCGCATTTGACAAAACTGGAACATTGACCTATGGAAAACCAAAGGTCGTTTGTTCAAAATTTCTTGGAAAAGAATCACAAGATGTAAGTAAAGTTCGTGATTTATATCTTCAAATCATTGGAACTGTTGAATCTTCAAGTGATCATCCATTGGCCAAAGCTGTCGCTCAGTTTGCTTCCTCAAAAATTAAATTTTCAAATAATGTCATATTGAAAAGTGTGACCGAATTTCCTGGAAAAGGGCTTCGAGCTGAAGTGGAAATTAATGATCCTCTTGCATGTGAATTATTACCTACTAAAAATCCTGGTTCAACATTTAATGTGTTTATTGGTAATGAAAGGTGGCTTAAAAAGAATAGATGCGTTTATCCTTCTCTTAGTGAAAACATGATATCTTCAAATGTTGAAAAATGGAAAAACTCCGGTTATTCAATAGTTCTTGTTGGATTATCATTTTTTGAATCATCCAATGGTTATATTCTTGCACAAATGGGAATTGCTGACACTCCAAGACCAGATGCTGCCCAAACCGTTTCCGAATTAATTGCTCGTGGAATTGAAGTTTGGATGATTACAGGAGATAATCCTATAACGGCCAAGGCTATTGCTAAAAAACTTGGAATTGAGAATGTTCTAGCTGAAGTAACACCTGAAATGAAAGCAGAGAAAATTAAATGGTTACAACGCAAAGGACGCCCAATAAAAAAATCAAACATATTTACTACATTTTTTACTCCCAAATTTGATATTGAAATAACGAGAAGAGCTGTAGTTGCAATGATTGGTGATGGTATTAATGATTCACCTGCTCTCGCACAATCAGATTTACCAATATCAGTAGCAAGTGCTACAGATGTCGCTATAGAATCGGCTTCTATTATTTTGACAAGATCAACTTTAAGTTCTTTAATTACGTTAATAGCACTTTCTAAAGCTATAATATGGAGGATCAGATATAATTTCTTATGGGCTTATATTTATAATTCTTTAGCGATACCTATTGCAGCCGGTGTTTTCTTTCCTGCATTTAAATATAGTCTTAGACCTGAACTTGCTAGTTTATCAATGGCAGTTAGTTCTATTAGTGTAGTATTAAGTAGTTTATGGTTGAAAAGATTTAAAGAACCTAAAAAATAAAATTTAATTTAGTAATATTGTATAATAGAATGTAGAAATAACAAATAAATAATATTTCATTTGTTTGACGGCTATATTTTTTCCATGATATATTTTGTAACGAAAATTCACTGCGCCACGTATTAAATCATGATTATTACATATCGTATTATATAACGTTATGGAAAAAAAAATTTATTTTTTTTAGTCGAATATTACATAATATTGCTTTCTAACATGATTTAAACAATTATATAAACGGTGACATCAAAAAGATGAAAAAGAATTTACCGATCTCATTTTGATTTTATAATAGTGATAGTAATGGCCTATTACGCTTATATAGTTCGGAATAGATAATATTTAATTGTTTATAAGACTTTTTTCACATTAAATTAGTGTGAGAAAGGGAAGATACAATTAAATATAAAGGTCATCAGAATTCAGAAAACTTTTTTCAAAGCGTAACTAACCATGCATGCTATTAGGCTTTTTTGTCTTGTTAAAGGTGAAGGAACTATGCGCGCCTTCGCAATAACAATTAATAAGAATGAGACCATTAGTGATCTCAAAAAGAAAATCAGGTTAGATCAACCACGAGCTTTCGCCAAAACTGATAGCAAAGATCTTAAATTATGGATGGTAAATGTTCGCGACGATGGGCAAGATGAGATCAGATACAATGTAGAGCTAATGCCGACACGAGAAATTGAAGAATATTGGTCCCAAACACCGGAAAAAAACCGCATTCACGTTGTAGTTGAACGATTAACTCGAAGATAAACCAAGGGTAGATATTATAAACCAGTTGTATTTGTGATTTAGATCACTATATTGAAAATATTTAGGATTTCACTTTTCATTAACATTAGTTGCCAGTTAATACGATTAATACGAGAAACAAGATTAAATGCTGCGCTTGCATAACAAGATTCATAAAACTCTTATTATGTCTTCGTTTAAATTTTAAATTTTTTTCAAATAATTAATAAGACTTACGATTTTTTTAATTTATGGTATTTGAAGATAAGAAATAAGAATAATTATTTCAGATTGATTTATTATTAAAAATTGTGAAAACCACTCAAGATTATTTAAGGTACAAATGTATAAGATTGTCGATCTATGTTTGATAATACTAATGATTTTATTTACAAGAATGATTATTCCATCAATACGGTAAATTAATCTTTACCCTTTCCTGCGTCAATGTCATATATTTGCTTTAAAAATTGTCTAACTCTCTCAAGACTATCAAAATAATTTCCATACATTGCAGTTAAAGATGCAATTCCATAGATTTGATTACTCTGAATTAATAATATCAAATATATATATATATATATATTTTTTAGTTGTTATCACTTTTATAGAATAACATACAATATAACTTACAATACAATTTAAAATACATACAATCTTTTCATCTGTGATAGAATGATTTTTTATCCATAAAGTGCTCTCAATATCATTAGGTAACGATGCAATACATTTTGTAATACCTGGGAATAATTCTGAAAAAGCTCTATATTATATAAAAAGTATTTATTTAGAATTTAATATTTTTTAATTAATGAACATCTAATTTTAAAATATATGCCTGTGATATTCCGGTTCGATATTAATATGTTCTCCAACGAAAGGATCTTTAATTCTCATTATCAAAGATTGTTTATCCGATAATATGGATTCTATATGATTATTGAAATCTGATAATACTTTAATCTTTTTTTCTAAAACAATGAAAAAAATTGAAAAAGATCATTAAAAAGATTTTATAATAAATAATAATAATTAAAAGATTCTTAATAAAAATAATACTATTATTATATTAAAAACAAACCGATTTCAGTTTTTTTAACTAAATCGAAACTTTGTTTAGAATCTTTAAATTTTGTAAGAACTTCTCGAATCTTGAAAAATAACAATAAAAAAGTTGATGTTTAAAAAATATTATAAACTTTATTATTATTATTATTATTATTACTTTAATTTATAATTCATTCTTACTTGTTGTACATTATCACAAAGATCAAGTATTTCTTTTATCAAATCAATTAATTGTATTGATGATGCCGTTTGTGAAGAATGAAATGTAACTGGTCCCTATTTAATAATAAAAATTATTTATTTAATTTATTTATTTATTTATTTAAAAAAAAATTAAAAAATTAAAAAAATTTATTAGTTTACAATCTTATATTCGATTTTATTGGCAATCTCCAAAACATTATTTAGTGATGGTGAATTATCTTGTGTATTACTTGAATTATATCGCGTTGATGATGACATTTTTGCAAATTGATAAAATGAACGAAAGGAAGGAGAGTACAAAGTTTTTGCGCGTTAAAATCATTAACCAATTTAATTCACGTGATATTCGGGGATGAATAACCATGCGACAAATAAATTTCATCACAGTTACCTTAACCAAAAAAAACTGGAATATGGGAATGGGTTACCATACAGTCCATACTGTTACCTTATCATATTACATAATTTTGATCAGAGATTAAAAAAAAAAATACTTTTTTTTTTGGACCGAAAAAAAAAAAAAAAAAAATGATTTCGGCTACTAAAAGATTTCTTAAAAAACATCAGAGAAAATTTTTTGTCACTTTGGGTATTACAGGCGGAATATATTTTATTGGAAAATGGGTAACGTGGAAAATATCTGAAATGCAAGAAAGAGCTGCTTCAGAACGAACTGCTAGAGAAAAGTCTGTAATTTACTTACATTACTCTTATTTTATTTCGAAAACTTTTTTTTTTTTTATTGATATCATAAATTTTCTAATTTTTCTTTTTAGCATGAAGAAGAGATTTCATCAAAGACAAATTGATTGTACTTTCACAGTATTATCACATATTCAAGCATTAATACAGCAATTAACGGACGATTTAGATGTAGAATCAATTTTTGCAAATTTACAAAAAGCAAAACAAATCAATAAAGGGATAAGTAGTGATACGACTACAAATATGGCGTCATCAAATACAGAGTCACCGAATACAACAGTTAATGATAATGCTACGGCATCAATTGGTTCCATCGGTTCCATTGGTTCTACTGGTTCTACGTCAGTTGTTCTTGTTAATAATGATAATAATGAATCTACAACATCAACGCCTTCATCATCAGTTGTTTTAGTTGGTCGGTCAAATGAAAGCGACAATGAAATGGCAAAAGTTACAGAAACCACCACGCATAGTCAAGGAGAAAATAGTAATGGAAATAATTTTGGTAACATGAGTCAAGAAACTGAAGTAAATTCTCCAATTAGTCCTATTAATAATTCTCAAGAAGCCGTCAAAATGTCAAAGCAAAAACGAATTAAATTATGGAACGAAATAAAATTCAAAAGTAAGTAAAATGAGCACATTCCAACATTCTACACATTCTTATCAATATTTAATGAATTAATCTTTTTTGTATTTTAGGTTTCACAAGAACCATTGCAGCTGTGTATCTTGAAACACTTCTTACGTTAACCATTTTCATTCAATTAAATCTTTTGGGAAGATATAATTATCTTTATTCTGTTTCTCTTACAGAACGTGATAGAGAACAATCGATTACAGTTCATAATGGATCACTATTGAGTCCTGTAACAGAGAAAAAATATTTGGCTTTTATTGCATGGTTTTTGAATGTGGGATATAAAGAGATTGTTGCAAGAGTTAGTGCAGCTGTTGAATCTTCTTTATCAAGGTAGAATGATCACACATATATTATTTATATGTTATAGAAAAATAATTTTAATTTGTATTTTTATTAGCATGTCACTCAAAAACGAACTTTCATATCAAGACTTTGTATGGCTTATATCTGAAATTAGATCAAAGATTGAAGGAACTGATAATGATAGTCCTGCCCATAAGTACTTAATATTTAAATTTTCTTCGCTCGCGATCTCACTTTATGTTTCCTAACCTTGAAAATATGAATTTTTAGATTTTTTAATGTAATGATGCCTGAAAATTTATCAGATGAAATACGAATATTGGATGAATGTGGGATAGATAATTTAGATTCTACTATTGATTCAAGTTTGAGAAAGTTATTGGACGAAACTAAAGATTTTATACATAGGTATCTGGAAAAACTTGATTATACTTTGAAAATAACTTTACAGGTTTTAACGTAAAATTTTTTTTTTCATATAAAGTCGGGATTTAGCTACAGTTCTTTCGGCGTGTCTTAATTCAGCTTTTAATTTATTATATCAGGACATGTCTTCAAATTTTAGTTTTGAAGATGCATTAAGTGAAGAAAAAATTGAAAAGAATATAACACTTGCAAAATTATTACCATCCATTACAAAAGAAGCTCACGCTGTCCTTAATTGTGCACCAGCAAGATTTCTTGAGGTTTGTAAATTACTTGTATGTTACTTAATAAAAACTTACAGGTTAATAATGTAATTATTTATTATAGGCGATTAAAGAATGTAAAGAATTGCAAGCACTCTCTGCAATTATTTACGCCTCATTCGACAATGAATCGGAAATAAATTTACAAAATTAAGTAAATAGATATTTAATTATTTATAATACATGTATAATATTGACAATTATAGTCGTATGTAATAGAAGTTTTTCAAATATACATAATGTTTATTTGTTAATATATGAAATAAAATATTAACAAAAAAAAAAAAAAAAAAAAAAAAAAAAAAAAAAAAAAAAAAAAAAGGAAAAATATAATTTACTTTAAAAATACAATTTCAAGATACTAAAGTATTATAAATTACTTTAAATTATTTAACTAATTTGAAATACTTCATAGTCATCAATATAAAAAGTACCATGAATATCTCTAATCCTATTCTCATAATATTCCGCTTTAGTATAACCAGTTCTTTTATTCAAAATACCACCAATTCTTAAATCACTACCACCACCAAATGAAATGAAACCAGTTTTTGAATTAAATACAGTTTTATCAATTAGTTCTCGTTTTAACCTACTCAATCTTGGTATAAGTGGAGGAGAGTTATTATTAGAACTTGTAGAAGAAGAATTATTATCACGAAAAGAAAATATAAAACTATTAATTGAATCAGGATGGGATTTATTTGAATTATTCCAACCAACTGGATTAAAACCACCTACCAATTCATTTGTACCAGAAATCTTTGCTATGATCATTATATTTAATTTATTATCTAATATTCTATGTAAATTATATAAATCAAAAGAATCTCTTGACGCTCTATATAATAACGTAAATTTATAAGGTGGTTTAAGTAGAGAAGATGGATGACCATTGGTTGGAATTGCATATGAAGTTGTTAAAAAAGTGGTGGTAGTAGGAGTTAAAGTGAATTGGGAAATAATAGAAGAAGAAGAACAATGAGAAGATAATGGAGAGATATTATTATCTTTATGATCTAACCAATTAGTTATTACTTTGATATGATAATTTGTTATAATTTCAGAATTTAATCTACGCCTAGGAGGTTTTAAAGTAATAATTTTCATTGGAAAATTATTATTACTAATTATATTATTATTATTATTATTATTATTATCATTATTATTAAGTGTATAATATTTTATAGGATCTAAATCATCAAAAGGTAATGATTTAAAAGGGGGAGGGGGTAAAAGATTATTTGGGAAAGAATAAAAATGATCTTGTAATTGATCATAAAATTCATTATTAAATATTTCTTTAAATGGGGTAATATATTTTATGAAATCAACTTTTAAAAATTCTATAAACCGAATTTTTGTTAATAAATTTTTTAAAATTTTACCCAATATATTAAATTCTTTTGTAGTCCAAGAACATGTATTAATTAAATAATCTATTAAATCTTTTAATTCCAAATTTAATAACCATTCTTCATCATTATGATCTAATATTGATAATTGATCATTTGATTGATAAATTCCCCATTTAATAATAAAATTCCACATATCAATTTCATTAAATTTATTAAAATCATCTCTTTCCAATAATTCCAATAAAATTTCTTCATATAAATAAAAGAAATTAATAGAATTAAATAATAATATAGGATTATTCATTATTAATTTTTCTATACAAAAAGATTGAATATCTTTATATGATGAATGATTATAACTTAAATTTAATATTTGATGAATATTTTCTTGAATATATTTTGAATGATATGTTATTAAATATTTTTGTATATAACCGATCAATTCTTCTATTGCCAATTCATCTGATGATATTAATAATATTATAATATCGGATGGTGATAAATATTCTAAGGATATACTACCATCATAAATATATTTTAAAATTATAGAGAAAGTTTTTGGGTAAATATTTGGATTTTTTAGTATTATTTTATCATCATTATCCATTTTTACCCAATCGTGTGATAATGCTGCCTCAAAATATTTACACCGTGTTTTCAATATTATTGAATGTGCTTTAAATATTTTAAAATTTTCTTCTTCTTCATTATTTAAGGTGAAAATTGATTTGATATTTCCATTTGATCTTTCTCGTTCTCCTATTTCTATAATTACATCATAATCATTTGATGTTTCTAATAATTTGGTATAATCAAGCGAAAGTTTTGCTGAAAAATATTCTAGTGCCATTATTTCTTTGAAAATAAAAAAAAGTTTCGTTTTTTCTCAATCTTGAAAATATATATATATATGGATATATATTTATATTTTTATTATTTTTTTTTTCTTTCTTAAGTAGAAGGTATAAGTTATAATTGTCAAACAAAAAAAAAAAAAAAAAAAAAAAAAAAAAAAGACAATCGAATTTGATGGGTTACAATAAAAATGCAGATTATTTATTTTTAATTTAACGTTGAAGTTACACCAAAGTTGATTGGTTTTCTTTTTTAAACTACTGTGGGTTTTAATATAGCCTTTTAGTTGAGAAAAAGCCCAAAAAATAAATCCATAAATGGTCAAAAGAATTCGCGAAAGCCGTACCATGTGAATTATAAATTTTTATAAACTGATCCACCGAAATATAAAATAATGAGATAAATCTATTAGGTATATAATAATGTTTATAAACAATATAAATATTTGATTATATTTGAACGTATTAACGATCATATTCATTAAAAACTTAATAAATTATCATTATTTCTTACCTTTCCTCCCCCCTTGAAATCTATCAACGCAATACTGCATCATACAATGTAATGAAATTAAAGTAATTTAAAAGTAAGTATTAAATTTATAATAAAGATACAATGTTACGATATAAAATCACCTCTCAGAATTTTCAGTGTTAATAATCATGAAAAATTAAAAATTTCATTCTTATTAAAATGTTACATCTTTGGAATACAATTTAAAAAATTTAAAAATAGACCATATATATATATATATGTATATATGTATATATATATGTATATGTATATGTATATATTTATACTTACAAATTTACGAAAAAGCTACTAACGTATAATGTCGTCATACAAGAACAAATATAAATCATAAATTAGAGAGTTTAGAGCATATCTGATATTATTATGCATATAAGTTAACTTACCTATGAGAAGACAAAGATCATAAAGCAAAAAAAGTAAGTATTAATTTTCTTAATTTATTAAACTTTCCTGATAATTGATGATAGCTTGCGAAAAAGTTTATATTATATGTATTATCTTTTTGGTAGATTAATAATTATTCATCATTATTAACGGAAATTACTCTTCGTTTTAATTTATGAAAATATATATTCGGATATTTTTTTAAAAAAAAGAATTAAATTTAGTGATGCCGAAGAAGAAAGAAAAATTAACTATGAAAGGAAGATTAATTACATATTTATATGCAACACATGAATTTATTGTACTATTAAACCATAATTTACTTAATTTGAATGACAAATAACGTACAGATTTAGTATATTACTTATATTTATGTAAATGTCGTACAAATTAATACAGCTAATATGCAGTTCATTTGTTTGATTTTACTTTTTTTACCTTTGGGTGTACAAATATTCATTGTTTCGTCGAGGTACAAAATTAAACATGGTGAAACATAATAAAGTTATGTTTTGAACTCCGTATATAATATGAACTTTTTTTTTTTTTTATTTAAAACCCTGCTTTTTTTCAAAATTTTTTTTTCTTTCCTTAATTTTTTAATTACAGAAAATTATAAAACAAATAATAGAACGATAATCATGTCAAATAGAAAAAAAAATAGTAACGTTGCAGATTTGGGAAATAATTGTAGTTCCGCTGAACAAACTATTGTATTAAACGTTGGTGGTATCAAGGTAAAAAAGAAAAATTGTATAATAAAAAATAATCTTGAAAAATTTTTTAATCTATTATTAATAAAAACAATGATTGTTTTTTTTTTCCTTATAGTATGAAACACGTAGGTCAACACTTGTGTATTATCCTGATACACTTTTAGGAACAATGTTCGCTGACCGTAATCTATCATTACTTCATCCGAAAAATGAAAATGAATATTTTCTCGATCGTGATGGAAATCTATTTCGTTATGTAATGCAATATTATCGTACGGGAAAAATATATTTATCTTATAATCCATCCGACTTAAAAGATGTTTCATCATTGCCATCATCATACTTTCCTTCAATTTCTTTTGAAGAAATAGAGGCTGAATTGGATTATTTTCAAATTCCTTTTGAAAGACCATCAAAGCCTTCCTCACTCTCTTTTACGATTAATCCTACTGTAGAAAAATTAGATCAATTTGTATACGCTTTACGTAATGTTATAAGAGAAGTCATGAGTATTTGCGAAACTGAAATTACGGTAACTTTTAGTAAAAATGGTTGGCCTCCATTTATGAATTTGGGTCTTCCTTATAAGAAAGAAGCTATTATAGTAGAAGATATTGATCTGTTGGTAAAACCTTTTGGTTGTGTTGGTTATACCTTTTTGAACAAGTATGGTACTGATATTGGTCAATATCTTAGAAGTGAGATTCCTGAATTAAGTTGGCAATTTGGTTATTCACAAAATAGAGAACAACTTAAATTACACATGAGTATTACTAATAGTATGAGTGATCATGAAATTTTTAAAAATTCTTGTTTATCTAATAAAAAATAAAAAAAAACCAACAATTATTATAAATTTCCTTTTTAAAAATTCTGATGTAAATATTTTATAAATATTTTATTTTAATTTTTCAAAAAACGCGCTAGATGATCAGTGAGATGATGTAATTATTAATTTGTTACGTAATTGTATGACGTACATGTCGCACCGTCTAAAACTCCTTTTAACAGTTTAATGTTTTAATTAGTAATTCCATATATACTTCTTTTTCCCTACATCATCGATATTTTTTTTTTTTTTTTTTTTTTTTTTAATAATTATAATAATAATAATGTCACAATACTTGTCGACACTTTCTTTTGATTTAATAAATCTTTTAGAAAAAGCAGATGATCATAATGTGTTAATTGAAGTAGGTCAGGGAAAAACATTTAGAGCGCACTCTTCTATATTACGAGCTAGGTCAGAATATTTTCATACAGCTTTATCAAATGATTGGTTAAGAAAAGAAGGTGATATGATCATATTTAAGAAGCCAAACATTTCTTATAATGCATTTAATATCATTTTAAGGTGAAATGAAGTCTACTGTATTTGCATTTTGTATTTTGTTTTTTAAAAAAAAATTCTAAAAAAATCTTTTTACTGTTAGGTATATTTATAGCGGAACAATTTATTTAGAACAACTCGAAGATTTAGAAATTTTTAAACTTATAGAAGCATCAGATGAATTATGTTTGTTCGAATTATTTAATCATGTACAAGATTATTTAATAACATATAAAGTTACTTGGTTGCAACAAAATATTTTTAGTGTTATACAAGTTGCATTTGATCATGAATCTTGTGAAAAATTACGAAAATTTTGTTTAAATATAATTAATGAAAATGCTTGGAATTTTTTTAAATCTGAAGAATTACTTCATATAAGCGAAACTGTAATATCACGATTACTTAAAAAAGATGATCTCGGAATTGAAGAAATAGTAAGTTAAAATATTATTTGCTTGAAAATTTGTTTTGAGAATTTTATTTAAATTTTTTTTTTTTTTTTTCTCTTTTTAGGATATATGGGGTTTTTTAATAAAATGGGGAATAGAAAATTCTGACGTTCCAGCTGAAAGTGATTTGGAAAATTTTTCATCACAAGATTTCTCAAATTTAGAAAAAACTCTTCATAATTTACTTCCACTTATTAGATTTTTTAATATATCATCAAAAGACTTTTATCATAAAGTGTGGCCATTTGAACTGATTTTACCAAAAAAATTACGACAGGACCTTTTATCATATTATCTTACAGGTGAAAACCCAAAATATACAGAAATTCAAGTTGCTAGAATTACACCAAAAAATTTAGATTCTGAAATAATTTCATCAAAACATGCTATATTAATTTCAAGTTATATTGAAGGAAAAAATAATAATTCAACATCATCATCATTACCATTAACGATACCACATTCTTCTTCCCACTTGATTAAAGATGATGGAGTAAATATTCCTTACAGGTTTAAGTTAATTTATCGTGGTAGCAGAGATGGATTTTCTTTTGAATCTTTTCATAAAAATGTTGATAATCATGGTCCTACTGCTGTATTTATTAAAATTGCCGATTCATACGAAATTATTGGGGGTTATAATCCTATAGGATGGTATAGTTACGGAAATTATATTGCAACAGGTGATAGTTTTATATTTTCTATGATTGATTTAGACGAAGAAGATATTTCTTTATTGCAATTTGATGAACAACAACAATCATTCGGAACAATGCTAAAAATTAGTAAAGTTAGACCTTATTTTATTGATGGTGCTATTTTTGATACACAATTTCATGGACCATGTTTTGGTTACGGTGATATTTGGTTTGGACATAAATCTAGACCAAGATATGGTTCTTGTACTAAAGTTTATTATGAACAAAATATAAGAGATAATGAAGAAGAATTTTATGTTGAAGAAATTGAAGTTTTTCAAATTATAGAAAATAATTTTTTATAGAATTTAGATAATTTATTAATCCTTTTTTTAAAAAAATATTTTAATTTATTTAAAAGATCATTTAATGTATAACAAAGTAAACTGTACAAATTACAAAAAAATTAATTTTATAACAGATTTTTTTTTTTTTACTATAATAAAATTTTGTAAAATAAAATTTTATATAAAAATAGTAATTTAATATAAAATTGTTTTGAAAATATAACAGATATATATACAGTATAATAATATTATACATTTATATTTTATTTTATACTTTATATTTTTTTATTCTTATCTTATTTAAAAACTAACTTTTTAATAAACTTTCTGCTTTTAAAAGTAAGTCTCTTACTATTACATAAAAAATATTTATTAAAAAAATCATTTTTTTTTAAAAAAAATAAAAGTTTAATTAAATAATGTATATATTATAATTTTATTTATGTTAAATTTGTATATCATACAAATATCACCTAAAAAATTGAATTCAGTAAATATTTTTTTTTTTTTTTATTTTTTATTAATTTTTAATAGATGCGATCATGTCTTAGTATAACTAAACTTACTTACATATATAGCTTACAACGTAAGAAAAACATATATATAAGGACTAAGCATTATGAAACAAGACTACTTCTCTTCACTGAAGAAAAAGTTGACCTGTCACCTAAATGATAATATCATGATTCAAGACCATGATATAATCTAAATTTTTAGATGACCGTCATGATCTGTCTAAAAATTTGTCCAATGGCCTTCCTGATGGAATGCTAAATCATTTTATTTATTCCAATTAGTTTTCTTGAAGTTTACTATATCAGCGTCCCTATCTTTACGCTTTTTACTGTTCAACTTCAATTTTTTGTCTTTATTACTAATACTAAACCTCTTTTCTTTTGCCATTTGTAGTTCATTTCTATTTTTCCAAATTAATATTTTGAACTCTAATATAATTTTTCTAATTATTTTTTTAATAAATTTAGAAGTACTTTAATATCTATTATTTTATAAAATTTAAATAAACTAATTAATTGGAAACTAACTTGATTTTTTAGTAGAAATAGGACCCTGGATATCTCCAAAACAGGTCATACTTTACAGAAACTTTAAATTTTCAAGAGATATTATTTTAATATCATTTCGATATTATTTCAATATCGATTTAATATCGATATGATATTGAAATAAAGTATTATCATTTCAATATCATATTGATATTAAATTAATATTGAAATAATATTAAAATGATAATAGAAATGACATCGAAACAACATATTTACGTTTAATTTAAAGATATCATTTTGATATCATTTTAATTATCATTTTGATATCATTTTAATTATCATTTTGATATCATTTCAATATTAATTTAATATCGATATAATATCGAAATGATAATACTTTATTTTGATATTATATCGATATTATATCAATATTAAAATAATATCAAAATGATATCAAAATGATACTGTTAAGATAAACTTAACAATATCGATTCTATATTGATTAAAAATGTTAAGTTTCTGTAAAGTATTTTAATATTTTCGTCAGTTATTTGTGATAAGTTATTTCTCAGAAAAAAAAAATGAAAATAAGGGGTTTTATATGAATAAACGTTTATCTTTAATATTAAAATACTTTTTTTAGTAATAATTTTAACATAACTTTATAGATTATATAATACAAATACAATAAATAAATATTTTGCATATCGGTATCCGATATGTGTAAGATTGATTCAGTGTTATATATTAGTAACTAATTGTTTAGATATCAGGAATCCAATTTTTAGGCATATTTAATATGTTACATATCAGGTGCCCGATATGTAATAAATGTCTGATATGTATTTGATTAATTACTGATATATAGGTATCTAATATATACCTGATAGCATCAATTTTGACTAGTGGTTTTAATGGGATTTAAATCTGGTGAATAGGATGGTAAATAAAGTATTTTCCCACCAATACCTTCTACTGCTACAACTAAATCATCATCATGATGTATATGTGCATTATCCATAACTAATACACTATTATGTTTAGCTGGATATGGATTCATTTGAGGTATCTTATTTAAAACAAATAAATATTGTTAATAAAAAAGCTTTAATAATTTTAAATAATAATATAAATAAAAATATTTACCAATTTTGTTAAAACAAAAGTTTTAAATCTCTCTTTATCACAACTTCCTTCCATAATATCAACAGCAATAAAACCTTCTAAAGATAAAACAGGTAAAATAGTATAATGTTTTCCCCTAATAAAAATAACACTTTTTTTGCTTTAGTGTTGCTAAAAGAATAGCCATATAATCTGGTAAGTGTTCTCTCATCCTTTGCAGTTTCATCAATAAAAATTAGTTGTTCAGCAATATAATTCATTCTAATATTATATAAATAAACACCTTGCAATATATCACTTCTTTCTTTTGATGCTTTTTGTATTTTTTTTCTAGTTATACCGCAAAATTTAAGAGAACGTCATAATGTTGGGATGAAAACCAACTTTCCTATTTTCTGCTCTATCTCATATACCAATTCATCAAGGTACCAATCTACTTTGTCTTTAACTAAACTTTCCAATACCTATGAATTATAAATTCTGTTAGATAAAAAATAATATGTAGTTATACATTAAGATAATCATTACTTGCATATCTTGACTTGATAATATTTTTTTTCTTTCCACTTTACCAATAAATAGATTTTTTACACATCTCCATTCTTTAAAAATTCTACAGACTTTATGAACAGTTGACTCGCTAACATATATTTTTTTAGCAATTTCGGTTTATGTTGTAACCCTTGAAATCAAGTTAATCATATGATCGGAAGGATAATTAACTGAAGAATAGATGAAATATAGATAAATATTTAACTGATGGATAAATATTTAGCCGAAGGAATAATATTTAACCAGAATAGTTAGAAGAAATGATAGAATATAGTTACACAATATTAATTTTAATTATAGTTATTTATGTTTAGAATAGTTTTATTTTTAGATTAGTTTTATTTATAGAATAGTTTTATTTAGTTAGTCATTAGAAGAAATAGTTTCTTATATATGGTGCAATAAGTCGCGTGATCAGTCACATAACATGGTTATACAAAGTAGAAATAATGAGTAACACAAGTTACATGATAAGTCACATGATATGGTACAAGTCACATAATAAGTTACGAAATAAGAGAATAGATAGAAGTATTTTCTTATAGTTCTAGTAATATCTTTGAAGAAAAGTTAGAAAATATGAGAATAATTTGTATTAAAAATTTATAAATAGGTGTGGAATTCGAGAGGAATTCTGCAGTCTTGGACTTCGCAATCTTTAACTCAAATAAAATTTTTATTAATTATTAAAAGTTATTTTGAATATGCTTATGGTTTGCCTGAGAGTTAATTAATAATAAGTTCAGATAAAATAAAATATGGGGAAACTCTTCAAGTTTGAAAATAATGAAATAATAATAAAATATGGGAGAACTATCACAATTTATAAGAAAAAAATGATGTAATAATAAAAATCTAAACCAAGCGTAAGAAAAAGAAAAATATAATGAAAATGAAAAGTAAATAAAATACTTATTTATCTACGGGTGGTGACAATTTGGTGCATACTCTGAGAAGGAAATGATTTTACTTTATATTATTATTCTGACTATCTTCATATAGTCGGGTACCTGTGTGGTATTCCTAGAGGATCTGGACTTAAATCAAAATAACTGAAAACATAAGAATGAAGGATAATCAAAGCAGTTATTGCTTGTAATTAGGAGATTTATCAAGAAATTATGAAATTTATTATGAAAAAATAAAAGAATTTAAGAATTTAAAAGTCATCTATGAGAAAGATAATAGTAGGATGATAAAAGATCATCTAAGTATAAGAAATATATGTTAGTATGAAAAAGGACTAACAGAAAATAAAAGAAAATACATTAAATGATGTATAAGCCTGATAAATAAAAAATAAAAGTGAATAGGAGATGATTATCGTAAAATAAAAGAAAGATAATTATTAGAGTTAAAGGAGATAATTCTTGGAGAATTATTAGAGTTAAGGTAGTTATTACAATTATTGAAAAATATGACTATATGAGAAAGATAAAAGTCGTATTAAGATTTCACAACAGAAAAGTAAATCTAATAAAAGAACAAAATACAAAAGTTGCAGGTAAACTACAAATCCAAGAAGTTGCGGGTAAACTACAAACTCAAGTGGTTGCGTAGAAACCTTTAAATATAAGTGATTACGTGAGAACCTTAAAAACACCCTAGATTGTAAGTTGTGAGTTAAACTGTAATAAACCCTCTAGATTGTAAATTGTAGGTAAATCTGTGTTAAACCCTTATGTTATATCGTATTATGTTCTGGAGAGACTTGCTGAATCAAGGAAATAATAGGAGAATTAATCTAATGAATATAGAAGAAGAAGATTATAATTACAAAGATGAAGAATCAGACGATTCTGAAGATAATGATTATGATAATCCACAATTATATCAATATAATTATGAATTATATGAAAAAGATAACTCAATACAAGAAAGAAGAAGGAGTAATAGATTAAACTCTAAAAAGGATTGGCAAACATTTGGAAGACTAAATTTAGAAAAGGAAATAGCAAAACAAGAAAAACAAAAGCAAAGAGCAATTAGGAATAGAAAAAAATACCAATGGAAGAAGATGAAGAATACGAATTAAATAATCAACCACTATATGAAAAACCAATAGGACCAAATGTTCCTAAAGGATATAAATACAGTAAGAAAAGAGGAGAATATTATGATTCAATGGCAGGAATAAGAAAATGGAGAGAAGAAGAAGGAAAAGCCAAACCAAGGAATAGTAAAATAACACCAGTAAAATCAACAGATGCAGTAGATTATGACAATTTACTACATATCATAAATCAACAAGCAGATATAATAAAGAAAATGATAAGAAAAGGAAACAAAACAAATTGACTACACTCAGAGGTAAAGAAAACTGAAGTATTAAAAGAAAAGGAAGTTACAACAGCAATGAAAACACAAATAATAATAAATGATAAAGAAATTAAAATTGTAATAGATTCAGGAGCAGCAATAAGTGTAATAACAGAAAATTGATGAAAAAATTAAAGTTACTGATAGAAAAAAAAAGTAATATTATATGTACATTAGCAGATGGAGGAAAAATAGCATTATTAGGAAAAGTTAACACAAAAATAGAATTTAATGAAGAATTATTAATGCCTGTAACATTAGATGTAATAGAATCAAAACAGAAGAAGATAATTATAGGAAATGATTTGTTAAACAAATGGAATGCAAATATTAATTATAAGGAGAAAATGTTGGAATTAGAAAATAAAGAAGAAATAATAGGTATACTTGTATGGTATATTAAACAAGTAGAAAACTCTGATTATAAAAGTGAATCAGAAGAATCTGATTATAAACAAGAAGGAAAAAGAAAGTTATATACCATAAAAGAAGCGAAAAAAGAAAATAAAGAAATAACAAAGAAAAATGAATTACAAAATGAAAATAAAAGTTCAAATGAAGGAAGTTCACCTGACAATAGTAAATCATCTAATGAATTAAGTTCATCAAATGATAGTGAGGAATTTAGTGAAGAAGAAAATTAAAATAATATATAAAAAGGATTAAAATTACAAAATGTAAAATTATTAGTGAAATAAAATAAAGAAAATTTTGAAAATGTCTAATGAAAATAATAAAGATAAAAGTAAATGGGAAAAATTTAATAAAAAATTAATCTTAGGAGAAATAACAGATGAAAGGAAAGATAAAATAATAAAATTGGTCAGAAGTTATGAAGAAATATTTGAATACTATAATAAAGAAAAACTAGGAAAAGTAAATATGATTAAACATGAAATTAAAATAAAGGAAGGACAAGAACCGATAGCACAAAAAAGATATAAAGAAACAGAAGAGAAAGGAAAATTCATAAAGAAAGAAGTAGATCAATTGTTAAAAATGGGAAAAATAAGAAAATCATGGAGCCTATGGTCATCTCCAGTAACATTAGCAAAAAAGAAAGGCGAAGGTTATAGATTTTGTATCAATTATAGAAAATTAAATAATGTGACTAAATCGGATGCATATCATTGCCAAGAATAGATGAATTATTAGAAAAATATAGAGCAGCGAAATGGTTCACAAGCTTAGATTTAGCAGCAGGATATCACCAAATAGAAATAGCAGAAGAAGATAAAGAAAAGATGGTGTTTATATGTTCACAGGGATTGTTTGAGTATAATGTTATGCTATTTGAATTAAAGAATGCACCTGGAACATTTCAAAGGGTAATAGACGAAATATTAAAAGAAGAAATTGGAGAATTTGTAACGGTATACTTAGATAATATAATGATTTATTCAAAAAATTTTGAAGAACATATAAAGCATATCAATAGAGTACTAAATAAGATAAGAGAAAATAATATGATTATAAATTGAAGAAATGTAAATTTGGTGAAAGAAATATTAAATTTTTAGGACATATAATAGGAAGAGATGGTTTAAAACCAGATGAAAAGAAAATAGAGAAAATCAAGGAAATAAAAATACCAGAAACAGTAACGCAAGTGAGATCATTTTTAGGATTATGTTTGTATTATAGGAGATTTATAAAGAATTTTGCAAAAATAGCAAAACTTTTATATCACTTGGTTAAGAAGAATGTATTATTTGAATGGACGAGAAAACAATAAGAAGCATTTGAAAAATTAAAGAATAAATTACTTTACTAAAAATGGTCAATTTTTTGAAATGATTTTGTAATAATTTTAACATACTACAAAAATATATTTAATACATCAAAATGTTTTTGTTATACTTTTGTTATTATTTTGTAATTATATTGTATCTAGGTCTATAAAAATAACTAAAAATAATATTACAATAATTTTTTAATATTTTTGCTATTATTTTATTATTATAATATAATTATCTTTGATATTATTTTAACATGTTAATTTCAAAAATACCTCAAAAATATATTGATATATTTTAAAAATTTTACAAAATAATTGCACAATTGTTTTGAAAACCATTGTATCTAGGTCTATAAAAATATTTCAAAAAATTGGCTATTTTTAGTAAAGTAATGGAAAAGCCAGTATTAGATTATCCAGATTTTGAGAAAGAGTTTATATTAATAACAGACACTTCAAAAGAAGAATTAGGAGCAGTATTATCTCAAAAGAATAAAAAAAATAAAGAATTTGTTGTAGCCTATGCTAGTAGAAGTTTAGTTGGAGCAGAGAAGAATTATCCAATAACAGAATTAGAATGTCTAGCAATATTTTGGGGGAATTAAACATTTCCATAAGTTCTTAACAGGAAGAAAATTTAAAATCATTACAGATCATTCTGCATTAAAAGGACTAATGAATACTAAAGTACCTACAGGAAGAAGAGTAAGATGGGTACTAATAGAACTACAACAATATGATTTTGAAGTAGTACATAGAAGTGGAAAAGAAAATAAGAATGCAGATGCGTTATCAAGATTAAAGTTTGAGGAAAAATTATAAAAAAGGACTCTAAAAACTTGAATTAGGAAATAATAAAAATAGAGCAAAATAAAGAAAAGAAATTAAGATATGTTAAATGTAAAGATAAATGGTATGAAGCTAAGAGATTCAAAGGAAAATGGGACGATATAAAATATTTTACCGATAAAGAAGCAATACTTTTAAATTTAGAGAAAAAGACAGAAAAAGAATTATTAAAAAAATTAGGAAGAGAAAATAAACCACAAGTTATTATTATCAATGGAGTAGATGGTGTAGGAAAATCTACTGTAGTAAAGAATATGATTAAACAATTAGAAAATAAGGACAAATTAACAGTCAGGCGATATGTCTAATTGAGTGCAGATCATTAATTAAATTGTTTTGTATAACAATCATTCGTAGAAGTTGGGGAATATATTAACGTCAAATTATCATATATTAATTGCGTATTCTTTCTTAATAAACTTCATTTTCCAAGTTTCAAACTATACAGTTCTAAAGAAATTTCTTATTTTTTCCTGCTTCTGGTCTTATTTTAATTAGTTAAATATGGTCTTAATTTTTGTACTTATGGCAAGGATTCTCCAAACGGAAGAAATATTACAATTTCGTAAGTACCCAGATTTGTAAGTCCAGTTGAGTCACATACACTATCACTAATACTAGTTTTAATATATAACAGATAATAGAGTTTAAAGTGACATTGTAATTTTAAATAATATAGTATGTAGTTAACTAGTAAACAAATATAAGGTTTTTTTTATTTAAAATGTTTTTTTTTTATTTTATAATTTCAAATATTGTTATTAACCGTTTTTCTTGCCATTATTTAGCTTTTTTATGTTGATTTTTATAATACTGAGTTAATCGAGCTGCATCCCAAATATCTGAAGATGAAGATATACCTTCAAGTGCAGCAAGATATCGTTGTACTTCTTCTTTAGTAGATGGTAAAGAATGGGCCACCATCGGGGCAAGTATTTCAACAGCTTCTTTTGATGAAATTCGACGTACTCACTTCTTAGGTGGTTTATCAGATGATCCAGGTTGGTTATCTAAATATTTGTATTTTTTCTTTTTCTGAAAGGGTTTTCAATATCTTTATATTTGGTAACTAATACTTCTTTTACCCTTCGTCCTGTAGTATCAATTTTTTCCTTTTTTAACACTTCTTGTGCATACTTTACAGAAACTTAATATTTTTAATCAATATAGAATCAATATCATTAAGTTTATCTTAATGGTATCATTTTGATATCATTTTGATATCATTTCAATATCAATATAATATCAATATGATATCAAAATAAAGTATTATTATTTTAATATTATATCGATATTAAATTAATATCAAAATGATATCAAAATGATAATTAAAATGATATCGAAATGATATCGAAATGATATTTTTAAATTAAACTTAAATATGTTGTTTCTATTATCATTTTAATATCATTTTAATATTAATTTAATATCAATATGATATCGAAATGATAATACTTTATTTTGATATCATATCAATATTAAATCGATATTGAAATGATATCGAAATGATATTAAAATAATATCACTTGAAAATTTAAAGTTTCTGTAAAGTATATGAGATGTATACGGTGAAGTTCCTGCTTATAGCATTCCTTTAATCGTCTTATTCCATCAGCATGAATCTCTTTCGGATATGAAGTATAGAAAAGATCATGTGTTTGATTATAATGATTGAAATCTTTGGTATCAAAAGCTATCAACAATTTCTCCACCAAACTCCACATTTCATCTTTTCTTAAATTTGTTGATTGTTCATAATTAGTAAAGGTATTCTTATGCAAATATTCATTCAAAAATAATTCTATTCGTTCATACTCTGATTGAGATGCTTTCACTTGTCATTTAAGGTTTTCCTGATCTATAATGTTACCTGTAACATTCTGCTTAATAAATTTTACTCCGAATATTTCTAGAGTTTCATCAAATGCCATAAAATGTCTAAATCTATCTTCTGATACTTTAAAAGACCCTGCAACTTGCAATTTTTCCTCTAATTTGGAGTATTGTTCAAGAATTCCAAAGAAATGTAAAATCGATTGAGTATAATTAGATTTTCCAGCTGAAGGAAGTAAGGGACTAAAAGCAGCTAAAGTATTTTTTTGAATATTAAAATTTCCTATTCAAATACCAATTCTATGTGCAATAAATAAGTCCACCCAATTATAAAATAAATACCAGATTTTAAGTATTTAGTATTTTTCGTATTTGTCATCCATAATATTATATTTATACATATTTTTTGACTTTAAATGTATTCGTAAAGCTATACCAACTGAAACCAAAATTAACTCTATAATCTGAACTGTAACCCGGTAGTCAACAACCTTCTCCAATTTGTCTATATATTTGACTCCAACTGCAGCAGCTAAATCAAAAATTCTGTAGCTTAAAAATATACTAATAAGAGCTGATGTCATATCATTATTAGTATGTCATGAACCAAGAATAGGTCGAAGGTTTGGCCACTCTTTTCGTAAATTTATTAATCGCTGAAATATAGATTCATCAGCAATGATATCCAAATATTCATCAGAACTTAATGAAAAATCATTTTTATACAGTCAGACCTCTATAATTGCACACCCCTTAGGACCATATGTATAATTTTCAAAATAGTGCATTTAAAGAGGGTGTGCATTTATAGAGGTAAAATAATTAGAGATCATATAAGCTTAGGACCGAACCAGAGGGTGCATTTAGAGAAGATATACATAGTGGATGCAATTATGGAGAGTGCAATTATGGAGGTCTGACTGTACATTTTTGCTACATTAAAGATTCCCTCGTTTGTATTTAGAATAGCCACCCGCTTTCAAAATTACTACATGCTGTGAGTCTCCAAAACATCCTTGATCCATTCTTTCAATAAGTTTTTTGTGTACTGTAGAAATATCAAAATTTGTCCTAAATTGTAAGTTTTCATGATCATTATTAGAATAATAAAATCCTAAACATTCATCTAATATTTCATCATAAAGATTTAATATTTTCTGTATAGTGATATTTATTCCAAAAATTTGATGAAATATCAATGCTTTTTTATCATGTTTAGTTTTAATAATAGAAGTTTGTAAAGGTGTTTGAAATACCATTCAAAGAGTTGCATGTGATGTGCCATGTGTAACGTCAAATATATTGCCATAGGAAAAAGTTTTTTCCTTAAAGTTTATATTGTCTATTACGACTAGATTCCAAAATTAAGAATTTTTTTTAAACGCTTTGTTGGATCTACTTTATTCATTCTCTCTTTTCTAATCTTCATTCATGTTCCTTACAGTGAGATAAAACTTTTAAGATAGCAAGAAGATTTGTTAAATCACCCGCCATTTTTGGTTTTTGTGTAAAGCTGGCAATTATTGTAGAAAATCAGATTTGAAGTGAAGGAAAGGTAATGCTAATCAAAATAGTTAAGAATAATAAAACAATTTTAGTAATTTTAACTGGATCATTAGCTTTTATTGACATATTTCTTGCTTTTCGTCTTTGATTTACAATAGTCATTTTTTTTTCATAGATACCAGTTAAAAATGCATAAAAAAAATTCACCAACTATGAAGGAAAACTGGACATGTATTCATCTATGGATTGTGGATTCTGTAATTGATTCTTATTTAAAGTTAATTCAATTCAAGATTTCCATAATTTTAATGCAAATTGTTTTCCTAAATCTTGACAAAACTGATCTTTCAAATCCTCTCGTGTTATAACTTTAATAATAATTTGTTTTAGTTGTATGTCAATGTGCAACATACAGTGGCTCACAAAAATAACGCAACTGTTGAATATAAAACATTGAATAGGTATAATTTTATAATCATAAAGCATATTAAAATAAAATAAATTTTATTAAATTTGTAAAATCAAAATTAACATAAATTAATAAATTATATTCTGATTCAGTCACGTGAACAAAAATTACACTGCAGTTTTCAAGCTTTTGGCGTTGCATTATTTATGTGACTTTTAGCGATCAATATTTAATCAATAGGACTAACCTAAAAAAAAATTAATAAATGCTGCACTAAAACATTTATTTAATAGCCCACTCTTTGTATATCCCCTTCTAGCCTTTATCACATCATTTACCCTTTCTGGCATAGACTCGATTAATTTTAAACATACATCAACCTCAATTCCGTTCCAAACATCTTGTAACTTTTCCCACAAGTCCTCTCTTCCCGTAGCTTCTTTACTAAAAATGGTCAATTTTTTGAAATGATTTTGTAATAATTTTAACATACTACAAAAATATATTTAATACATCAAAATGTTTTTGTTATACTTTTGTTATTATTTTGTAATTATA
>QZLH01000002.1:155568-176635 GCA_003833135.1 Oehlia diaphana
ATACCTCAAAAATATATTGATATATTTTAAAAATTTTACAAAATAATTGCACAATTGTTTTGAAAGCTATTGTATCTAGGTCTATAAAAATATTTCAAAAAATTGGCTATTTTTAGTAAAGTATATATGACTTTTCTCAGTACTTTTTGTCATTGATTTTATTTTTTTTTATGAATTCTTTGATCAAAATTGAAGTGAGACATACACACACCTAATTTTGAAAGATTATTTTTAACTGCTATAACTATTTCGCTATCAATCTACCAAATGCCAATTAATTTCCGCAACCTTAATTTGTCCACATGTTTGATATATTCCATTTATATAGTCAATTAAAATACAAAACGTTAATTTACTATTAGTATCTTGGCCGATGACTTGATAAAAATCTTCGTCCAGTTCTGAAACTTCAGACAATTCAGATTCTGTATCATCAGGTTCAATGTCATTTTCATCTGTTTTATTTATTAAAGAATTTAATGCATGAAAATACTCTTCTTCATCAAAATCTATTACAAAGTCATCCTTATATTAGTCATTTTCATATTCTTCATTATCATAACTTTCCTTAAACCTGCTGTCTGTATCAGAAAACACACTTATTTGGTCATTTAAATCATAAAAATCAAACATTTTCGTTGTACTACTATGCTGATTTTGAAATGAAATATACTCTTTATTATTGAAGATTCTCCATAAAGAACAAGTAGTTTAAAGTAAAAATGATAAAAAATAAATTCATGTTACTCAATCTATCTATTCATATAATTCAATTTATGCTACAATTATACAAATGTACTGAAACGTCATAATAAATGTGATTTTTACTATGAAAAAAAATTTTTTTTTTATTATGCAGATCACTATAAAATGCAAACCCCCTGCTGATCATCAGATATATCACCTGACTGTTAAAGATAATATTTAATAAATTTAAAAGAAGAAGAAATGACAATAAGAGATTTGAAAAACCTTCAAAAAAATATGAATTGTTATTCAGGAAACAAGTAGTAGAGGAAATTAATAAGAGAATAGTTACATTCACAGACGAAAGATATAATAATATTAGATAAATCACCATACTGTGAATATTTTTATCAGAAGACTAAAAGTTTTGATAGAGGATATATTAATCTCTATGAAAACCATAAGATGGAGAAAGAAATATTTTAATATAAAGATATAATAGATAATGCAATAGTAATATTTCTAGAAAATAAAGAATGTTGGAATAACTATATAGGAAGAGAAACTAAGAAGAATAATGAAGGACATAAATCGTCATACGATACATTAAATGAAGAGAAATATATGGATATGGTTAGAATGTTTAAAGAACACTAGAATATTTATGAAGATAAAGAGAAATATAGAAATATAAAGATTAGGAATAATAATAAAAGCTGAAAAAAGGTATATAAACAAATTAAAAAATTATTGAAAAGAAAAATGACAACTGAAAATATTGGATTAGAGATATATAATTATATTCATTATACATGAGAATATAAATTATCATTGTATACTATTTGAAGAAAAGAGAATAAAATTTATATTAGCATTTGAGGCAGAAATAAAGAAAATATTAAATAATGGACGAAAAAGAATATAATAGAATATATAATAATATAGAAAAGGAAAATGGTTATATTATTAAAAATAATTTATTATATAGAATAAAAGATGATAAAGAAATGAGAGTAATAAGAAATTATGAATTTGAAGGATTAATGTATTTAGCACATGATCATGAATTATCAGGACATTTTGGAATAGATGCAACGTATAATAGAATAAAGGATAAATATTATTGGAAAGGAATAAGAAATGATGTAGAAGCTTATGTCAAATTATGTGATAGCTGTCAAAGAAGAGAAAAACCAATTGGAAAACATAAATTAAATGTAATAAAAGTTATAGAACCATTTTACCAAATTGGAATTGATATAGTAGGACCATTAAAGATAACAGAAAGAGGAAATAAGTACATTATTACTGCAATGGATTATTTTACAAAATGGCCTAAAGTAAAAGCATTAAAAATAGCAGACGCTAAAGAAGTAGTAAGTATTTATGAAGATATAATATGTAAACATGGATGCTCAAAGAAAATATTAAGTGATAGGAAAAGTCACTTTAATAATAATGTAGTAAAGTCTTTATTAGAAGAATTTAAGATTAAATATAATTTTTCAACACCATATCACCCAAAGATGAATGGATTAATAGAGAGATTTAATAAAACATTACGTGAATCACTAGCAAAACTGAACAAAATAGAAGATTGGGACCTTAAAATACCAGGAGTATTATTTGCATATAGAACTAAGAAAAATGATTCAATAAAAATGAAACCAGGTTATCTAATATATGGAAGAGAAATGAAGACATTACTAAATTTAGAGGATAAAGAAACTACAATAACATGAAGAATTAATAGTCTAATCAAAGAAATACCAAATGTCAGAAATCAAGCTAAGGAAAATATTAAAAATTCTCAAGAAAAATAAAAACTATATCATGACAAAAAGAATAAGAAAAAGAAGAAATTTCAAATTGGAGATAAAGTATTATACTATGATGCAACAAAGGAAAAATAATGGTTAGGAAAATTAGAAGAAAAGTGGAAAGGATCTTATTATATACATGAAATAATAACTAAAGAATCGTATAAAATAAAAACTATGGAAGGAAAAATACAGAAGACACCAGTAAATGGGGAATTGTTGAAAGAATATGTGAATAGATCAAATTTTGAAGTAACAGTTTGAATTTGATGGAACTCAAATTTTTTCAGGGAAGATAACTGTAACCCTTAAAACTAAGTTAATCACGTGATCAGAAGGATAATTAACTAAAGAATAGATGAAATACAGATAAATATTTAACCGATAGATAAATATTTAGCTGAGGGAATAATATTTAACTGGAATAGTTAGAAGAAATGATAGAATATAGTTACACAATATTATTTTTAATTATAGTTATTTATTTTTAAAATAGTTTTATTTTTAAATTAGTTTTATTTATAGAATAGTTTCATTTAGTTAGTCATTAGAAGAAATAGTTTCTTATATATGGCGCAGTAAGTCACGTGATCAGTCACATGATACAGTTATACAAAGTAGGATAATGAGTAATACAAGTCACATGATAAATCACATGATGTAGTACAAGTCACATAATAAGTTACGAAATAAGAGAATAGATAGAAGTATTTTTTTATAGTTCTAGTAATAACTTTGAAGAAAAGTTAAAAAATATGAGAATAATTTGTATTAAAAACTTATAAATAAGTATGGGATTCGAGAGGAATTCTGCAGTCTTAGACTTTGCAGTCTTTAACTCAAATAAAATTTTTATTAATTATTAAAAGTTATTTTGAATATGCTCATAGTTCACCTGAAAGTTAATTAATAATAAGTTCAGATAAAATAAAATATGGGAAAACTCTCCAAGTTTGAAAATAATGAAATAATAATAAAATATGAGAGAACTATCGCAGTTTATAATGGGCATTGCTCACATTTCTGATCCTTCAGCCCTGAAAAAAAATGATGTAATAATAAAAATCTAAACCAAGCGTAAGAAAAAGAAGAATATAATGAAAATGAAAAGTAAATAAAATACTTGTTTATCTACAGGTGGCAGACGTGAATGACAGCGTTAAACCCTTAGCTTGACAATAAATAATTCGCCATTTCAAATCTTCACTTAAACTTTTCTCCATTCTTAATCTAATATTGCTTTAAGCAATTATAATGTTAATTTTTAACAACTAAGATGTATTTTGTAATAAAAAAAGAAAAACTCAAATTTGCGAAAATTCATAAAAATTTGTGAAAATTCGTTTTATTAGAGGTAATACTTTTGAGAATTTGAAGGTAAAGAACTACTTTAGGCTTATGAAACTCAGAATATAGTAACAGTAAGACCTACAGTATATATCTGTAAAAAGAATTTGCAATGTTTGTTATAAATTTTAAAAAAAGTTCACGAAAAATGTAAAATTTGCATAATTTGTAATACACTATCATGTGATTGTAAATATACTTGTATCCGAAATTATTTTAGTATTACGGAAATACGTAATTACGTAATTCTGTAATTATTAAGTAATTCATTAGAAAAACTCCGTATTCCGTAATTAATTTCGAATTCCGTAATTAATTTCGTATTACGAAAATATTTGGCCAGAATTACTCTTAATTTTGGCCGAATTATATTTAAAAACTTTAATAAATAATAACTCGGCATCCAGTGATCCGTTTTGGATGATTTTACCACCATTCGATTCGTTTTGATGAGACAAATCGAATGGTAGTAAATTCATTCAAATCCAATCACTAGATCGTGCTCCGATATCAATAATCACTAAAATTTTACAGTAGCTTAGCTCCGTCAATATTAATGCTATAGAGATGAAATACTTACCATTGGATTCGTCTCAGTGAGACGAATCTAATGGTGGTAAATTCGTTCAAATTCAATCACTAAATCGTTCTCCGATGTCAATAATCAATAAACATTTATAGTGACTTAGCTCCGTTAATATTAATGCTAAAGAGATGAAACACATACCATTAGATTCGTCTCAGTGCGATGAAGCGAATGGTAGTAAATTCAATCAAATCCAATCACTAGATCTCGAGAAATTCATAATTTCGCACTATTACACGAATTTTAATATAATTACGGAATTACGTTAATTACGATTTCGTAATTTCGGATTTTGGATTTGCCAATTGAATTTCGGAAACAACTATGCCGTAATTAATTAAGTAACTCATAATTAATTAAGTAACTCATAATTAATTAAGTAACCCGTAATTAATTAAGTAACTCGTAACTAATTAAGTAATTCGTAATTATATTTACGTAACGTAATTTTGGAATACGAAATTTAAAAAACAATTACTGATACAACTATAATTGTAAATCGCACTATTTTGAAAATGGCAATAAATAAAGCATTGTTTTTCTACTTGTACAAAGCTTTGTTGATAAATGTTATGTGCAATGAGCTACGTGCTACACACTATGCTAAAAATTACCTAACTATTTTTGTGACATAAAAACCTATATTAATGCTATGATTCTGAAATATATGTAAAATGATCTCGTTCAAATAAGAAGGTCCACCCTTATAAACGGTCAGTCAGTCCAGACAAACTAGAGAAATTGCGAGAAATTTGAGGAAAACTGTTAATGATCAAAGGCCAATGGTCAGAGGATGTCATGTGCATTTGCGTAATAGCAGACGTACTTCTTATCACAGAAGTTAAAGAGTTATGTGCCTCAAAGGTTGCTGAACACAATCAGAAAGAAAAGTTGCTCAGCAGGAAGTAATTTCTGAAATTTCACTGATTCAAAGAAGATTTACCATAACTTTATTTTTGAATATTTTTCGCATTGAAAGAATAAGCGTAATCTATGTCTATTTGTGAAACTGCAAGGTCTGAACTACCATATGGCCTTTCAACAGAGTTAATGCAGCTTATTCTAAAACTTCTTACGATACAGGCAGGATCTTAAAAAATGTCACAGTATAAATGATATATGGAAAGATGAAGTGATTCGAGAGATTCGCAGAAGATTTATAGTGAATTGTACATTTACTCATACTAAAGTAACTGTCAAAGCACTGATTGACCCTAAATCCTTTCATAGTAGCATTAGTAAAGCGCTTGCGAAAAAAATAGATTTATATATTTTTAGAGAATATGGGTCAAGATATCCTGCAGTAAGAAACTTTGGCATTGGCACAACAAATGCTGGCAAGAAAGTGATGAGGAGGGTTGGATTGATAGAAAAGAAGTTTCTGTCACTTTGCCAAATATTTTTAATGAGATAGTATCCCCTTCATATTTGGGAATAGATACAGCAAATTTTGTAGTTGTTGATAAGCCTGAATACGATTTAGTTTTAGGTAATAATTGGCTAGTAAGATTGGGATATAGAATTGATAAATGTGATGCAAGATATTGGGAAGATAATGAAGAGAAAAGACTTTATTATATAAGAAATAACTAGAGGTGCAACCTTATCCATAGGTTATAATATTGCGTTATATGTCATATGACATGCATCTGAATAATGCATATTACAATTCGTGATGTTTAACATAATGCTGGCCAATACCGTAATTAATGTCATTTGATGCAAAGTGTGATGTATGATGCATTGTATTTGACATAACTTGATGATAAATTGTATCTTATCTCTGCAAAAAATACTTTTTTATTAAAAAATTTTTAAAATGCATGCTTGTGGAGTACAATGTGTTATACTGATTCCATTTTTATAATAAATCATAATATATTTGATAAATGCAAAATTTACTTCTTTCTTTTATTTACGTGTTATGACCTATAACTCATTATGACTGAAACAGCTAGAACTGATTTACAAAAGCACAGTAATAACACTTTATCTGAAACTCCTCTTTCATGAAAGAAAGCTAATAAAGGAGGTCCAAAATTTGATGAAGTATGGCAATATTTTATATAAGGAGAAAAATTAAATCCAGGTCATTATAAAGCTACGTATTATCATTGCAAAAAGGAGTGGTCAAAAAGAAGGCCAGTAGCTTTAAAAGCCCACTTGGCAAATGAATGTTTAGCATGTTCTGAAGATATTAGCAAATATTGGCATGATAAAATTGCTGAAAATACAGTGAATTATACCCAAAAGATGCATTTTTCACAAGATCAAACCCAAATTCCAAAGCCTCAGTATAAACAAACCAAAATTGTAAACCATTTTAGTTCAGATGAGCCACTTTCTCCTGAAATAAATAACTGTATTGATTGTTCTTTATTAAAGGTATGGATGATGGCAGGGATTTCTTTTGAAGTTGTCGAGAATCCCTTTATTTTGAATTTATTTAAAAATTTAAATCCAGCATATATTCCTCCATTTTAAACTACTTTGTCTGGTAGACTTTTAAATAAAGAAATTTTGCGTGTTAATAAAAAGGTTACATCTGAATTGAAGATAGCAGATAGTTTAACTTTAAGTAAGAAATTTTTAATTTTTAAATTATGTTAATTATTAATTAGTTATTTTAATTTATTAATTCTCATCATTTATTTTATAATTAGTATTGGATGGTTAGACATCCATACGAAATGAATCACTTTACAATTATGTCATAACAACTTTCAATAAAAAAGAATATTTAGTTGCTTTACGCAATTATTCTATAGAATCACATACAGATGAATTTCTTGCTTCAGAAATATCAGATATTGTAGAGAAAATTGGTTTAGACAAATTTACAGCTGTTGTCATTGACAATGCTTCCAATTGTCAAGTTGCTAGAAGAATAATAGAAGAAAAATATGGTCATATTTGGGATATATGATGTGCAGTTCATGCTATTAACTTGATAGCAGCTGATTTAGTAAAACTTAATGATATAAAGGAATTTATCTCAAATTGTGAGATGATTACAGGGTTTTTTAATAACTCACATCAAGGTTCTGCAATTTTAGCTCAAAGTCTAAAAGATATGAAGATTAATATTGAGAGATTGCAAACATAGTGTAAGACTAAATGGGGTTCATTGTATATGACAGCAGATTCAATTTTACATGTACGTTCTGTTTTTGACTGGGTGAGATAATTTTTTAATTGTTTATTAATATTATTTATTTTATAATAATAATTCTAACAATTAAATATTATAGATTTTATTAGAACATAATGGTATTGTTACAAATTTAAACATTTATCTCTTAATTCAAGATGAAGAATTTTTTACAAATTGTCATCATATTCATTCAATTTGGGCTCCCATTAAGGAATGCATTAATATCCTTGAAGCAAAATCAGCTTCTTTAGCTGATTGTTTTATGCAAATGATCAAATTAGCAATTGCTATATTTCGTCTCCCTTCATCAAATCATTTTAAAGCTTCAGCAATTCAGATTTTTAATCATCGTTATCTTGAATTTCAACATCCTGCTTACTTATTATGTTATTTTCTTCACCCTTATTATTGAGGTATATACTATTTTTCAGTTAATTATTAAAATTATTATTGCTAAAAATTATTTTGATTTTTTAGGTTTAGGACTTAATGATGAAGGATTTAAAAATGCAGCAATAACTGCCACAACTCTCTGGCAAAATTTAGGATATTCTGAACAAGAATGTAGAGAACTTCTTACTCAATTCCGAAAATATGATCAAAAACTTAAACTTATGATTTACCTTATTATAAAAATATAGATACACCCGAATTATGGTGGGGTTCTATAAGAAGTAAACCATATTATTTACGAGATCTTGCACTTCGTTTATTTGGTATTGCTGTTTCACAAGCAGGATGTGAATGAAATTTTTCTGTACTTAAATGGATTATTGGAGATAGGCGCACAAGGCTTGATGTTCAAAAGCTTGAAGGTATTTCTAAAATTCGTTCTTATTACTTAGCAAGCATTAAAAATGAATTATCATATTACGGAAAGCATTTGGATGAAGCAGAATTAAGAGAAGTTGCCAATACCTCTGCAATTGGTGAAATTATTGCTTTAGATGATAATGATAATGATACTAATTATCTGCTATTAGAGGAAGATCAGGAAAGAGAAGGTACACAAGAACATACACTTTAATATTGGAGGACATTATTGATCTTACACAACCAATCTTTGAAAATGCAGAAAATGTGGATAATAATACTAATGAAGAAATCAATATAGATAGAAATATGGATTTTAGTCCTATTGATTTAGTTAACCAAATTTTAGAAAACTAATTTGTTAGTTATTAATTTGTTGTATTAAATTCAAATTTATTGAATAAACTCATAAATCATATGTCAAATTTGGCAATTTATTATATTTTAAATTACGGCAATATGGTATGCGTCTTAAGTTATGGCATAAGTCATTACGTCAAATTTACTCTTGAGTTACATGCATCATACGTCTATGACATGACTTAACTTAAGGTTACGTCACGTCATTAAGGCTGCACCTCTAGAAATAACATTGATATACTATCTCCTTCATTATATACAATCTACGAATGGTTGTTTCCCGATTTCACCGCAATCAATTCAGATGGAGGTCATAATAACCAAGTTTTTCAAACATTATACAGCTATGAACAACCTTGACCTAAGTGAGTATTATGATTCGGAATACTCCGAAACAGACTCTGAATATTCTAGCTCTGGCTCCGAACCGAATCAGAGGATGAAGATGTCTATAGTAATAATGTGCCTCCTCCGATAATTATGGGCACCGAACGATTTTGTTACCGCATTTAATGATTATCTTAGACAAGCAGATGGTGCACAGAATATTATTTCCGCGTTTCTTAGTCGAGAATCAACACAGCCCTCTACGGAATGGTGGTACACTACCGACCTAACTAGCCCGGTGCGGCGATCACCAGCTCGGAAGAATTTTGCCGAGCCACGAATTGTACGACAGAATAAATGGCAGGTCTGTGCGACGTATTAATTTTCGCATATAACCAAAAAGTACTTATCCAACCATACCTCTATCTTTTTCCCCATACAAACGCGAAAGGAATGTGAAAAATGCTTTTTTGCGACACAGAACCTGCCCTATAAGTTAGTAATAACGTCAAAAGCATATGTTACGAAGGGCTGAGGACTTTGCAATTCCGAGATCGTCAGGCGCAAAGCTACTTTGAGTCTTGCGAGGAAGATCGCTAAACTTAAAGGAATCAAGATTGCGATTTCATGTACCTTCAAAGGTTTCTTGGCATCATACGACAATGTTAATCATATGCCTGCTGGCTTTTTATTATTCCGCGAGCCCCAGAAACAAGATATATAGCTTGAAAGAACTGGAGGAAGTTCACTCAAAAAATTATGGTGCGTATATATTAGAAATCATGCTTCGTTTACTTCGCAAGCTTTCATGCGAGCAAAGCTATTCCCCACTATCAACCTTGTATTTAGGTAAGCAAAACGAACGAAATCACTCTTAACTGTATTATTGTTCCTTTTGGTCCACTTCATGGTCATCAACTCAGCGAAGTTACGGCAGCCGTTACAGTTGACAGGAATCCAACAGTTAGCGTACTTGAAGTCGCAATTCAAAGCACATTGCGGACACCATTTAATAGGGTTCGCTTAAAACTTTATCGAACTCCCGATGAGACGCTTATGCAACCGCAGGACTTGGTTTCCTCTTTTTTAATACACAACATCGATTAGACCATTGCCTTATCGTTGTTCATCCGTTGTAAGAATAATTTTGTATCGTGTAGTGCGATATTCGCAATTTATATGTATTGTAAGCCGGTTTCCGGCAATGATATCTTTTGCTTCGTTCAAATAAAGCATCGTTATACTGTTCTTGATGAATACTCGATAAATGACACGTGTGACTACGCAATGCCTGTGCGACATAAAAACAAAAAAATTAGCCCTCAGAAAATACTTTTTCCCTTACTCCGAACGTAACACATTCTTTACCCGAGCTAATAACCCTATAAAAGTGCCACTGAAATAAACACACCAGCTTCCACCTCCACTTCCGCTATAGCAACTGAAATGAGACTCTTACGCTAGCAGACGACAATGAAGCTCTTATTTCGTATTTGCAGGGGCAAGACTTAGGATGACCTAGACATAATTCGTAAGGAGAAGGTTAACGGCCGTACCTTTTTTAAGACGGCCAAACAAGACTTTGAAGATTATGGTATGAAGGGAGGACCTGCAACAGCTCTCGTGGACTTCGCCAAGGAGTGTAAGGAGAAGAAGAAGCGTGCGTTCTGCTCATATTGCAGTTTGAAGGAGGTGCTGACGAAATATAACATTGAAGATAGTCGAATAGCGGCCATCCACAATTTACACCAAGTAAGTATTTGTATGACGTTTCTTTGTTGTGTACATTCCATACGGTTTTGCCTTTAGGGACCCATAATATTGAGGACGAAGATGAAGCTCTTCATCATTGTATTAATGATATACGTATTAGAATAAATATCATGGGGACGGTTGCCGACAGCAACGAAGCTGTTCGCTGTGAGTATATTTCAACCATCCTTCATGCATGTATTCGCATAGTAAAAAACTCATCGAAAAGAAATTTCCTTGAATTCGCAATTAGAAGTCGTTGGTGAAGAAAGCGAAGGTCGTGTCGATTATACTATTGAATGCATTAAAGAATTAATTGCCATAACGGAGGGAAAACAATATCAAATTATTGGCTTCGCTCAGGTAGGGTAGCATGGTCTTGGTGTAGTATTATATCTCAGCTTGAGTTCTATTAACGAGCTTTTTTTCTGCAGAATGTTATACAATGCGAAAGCGCCTACCAAACTAACAAGAGAAAACGAAAGGCGGATGATGCATTCGGGGGACTACGACTATCTGTATTGAATCATCACCACAGCCACGGACTGGTACTTTTTCCTTTATACCTCAGAGAGTATTTCATGTACGAGTGAAATCGAATACAACATTAGTCTCACCAAGGCCATCACTAAGGAAAAAAACGAAGCTGAATTACGCAAAAGCGTTAAGCGGGTGATGGAGGTTATTGTTGGATTATTGAAGGATAGGGTGTATGCTGAGAAAGAGCCTAAAAATAAGAAGGCTAGGGTTCAAAAAAGAATAATCGTGTATATTAGCATAGACGTCATATATCATGGGCTACGTAACAATATTAATAATCATGTCATCTGAGCTTGAAGTATTGATCACTGAGCTTGAGGCTAAGAAAACTGATGAGAAAGCTAGGCTTGAAGCATTGAGACAGAGCTTTGTTGAGCTTGACGCTAGAATTTTAAAATTAGAGCAGGACCAGGCAGAAAGAGAATCTAAGAAAAATCGCAAATTCCAGACTAGATGCATCCAGATAGCTAAGGAAATTCTTAATGAAGAACCTATGATTGAATATTGTCCTCCTTTCTAGAGCTCGATGCCTTCTTCCAAAAATATCGAATCGCATTAGAGGTGCAAGGGGCTCAACATCGGCTTCATAGCACTAGCTGGTATAAAGATGTCAAAAAACTCGAGGACATCGTTAATCGTGATCGGCAAAAAAGATGCATATGTCAAGATAATGGAATCTTTCTTCTTGAAGTATGGTACGACGAAAAACCAGAAATTGTCATTCCAGAAAGGATACGAAAAATTAAGGAGTTCATTGATCAAGCATCTAGAAGTTTCGATCAAACTGCAGTGTATTGAAAATATACAGTATGTCACATGTACATATAGTTAATAAATAAGAGGTGCAAAAGTTTTAATAATAAATTCTCATGCTACAATTACTATATGTGAAAATGAAAAACATGTTTATTGCATTGCCATAATTTTTTATTCAAATCAATGTGTGATTATACATTTTCAATTGGTCGCACTTTAATAAAACAAAAATTTCGTTAAACGAAGTTTTTAATAGTCTTTTTGAAAATGAGAGCATACTACTTTAAAAATTAATAGAGGCTACGTCCGTGTATGGCTATCATTACGTGCATTCTACGCATACCGAACGGCATCCAATATAATGTTGGATGTAATTGTAGAAACCGAACTTGGTGTAAAGCAGTTGCAGCGGCAATGTTCCTTGAAACTACTGAATACTGAACATTCAGTCTCCAGCCCTGTCTTTGGAGACGATTTCGTAGTCTCTGTCTACACCATGCTTTAAAAAATTCACATTAATAAAAACGTACACTTCATTTTTCAAATAGCGCATCACGTACCACCGGTTCTACCAAAATCGGGATGATTTACAGGAAAAACTGGATGACAATACACATCATAAGAAAGAATTGTCATATTCCTTCTCAATTGGGCAGGTCTTGGTAATGGGCCAGGTATGAATTGTTGTTGCGCTCTCGACATGGTACGTAAATAAGCTTTTTTTGATACAACACATTAAAGATTGAAACAAAATACTGTATATTGATGGCATCCATCATTGATAAAGACAGTCACGTGATTTATAATTAATGTGAGCACGAATGTGTAATGACTGTGTAATGACTGTAATCTTTTTGCGTTCCTGAAAAGGTAATGGACTATAAAATATGTTATTAAATAAACAAAAAATATTAATGAATTATCCGGTATTACGTGATTTTTTATAATTAAAAATGGTTATAATAAATCGTGTATCAGGCAAAAAATATTCAAATCACGGGATACCGGATAAATCACTCATTCGGCACTTTGAGCCGAATAACTTACGCTACCTAAAGGTAGCTTGTTATATTGGGTAAATCAAGTTTGATTGGTTGATCCGGGCTCCGCAGGAGCCCGAGATCAACCAATCAAACTTGATTTACCCAATATAACAGTTATTCGCCACTTCGTGCCGAATAACTATTAATTATAAATCTAATAAATGAAGATATGTCTAGCAAAGAAAAGAAACAAAAGAGAAAGGTGGCTTGGAGCGAAGAAGATGAGGTAAGCAGTTTTATACCGTTACTAAGGAATCGCGTATTTAATATTGAACTTTATTTTATGCCCCTTAATAACACAGGTACTTCGTCAGGCACTTATCGATAATGCTGAGGCATATGCGAAAGCTCAAGAGAAGGTTCTCTCTATTCCAGGTACCTCAGTCATCGAAGATATCCAATATGCAATGTCTCTTCTCTACGAGCAATATAAGGCTGAAGAATGGCCAGATATGTTCAAAGCAAAATACGATCTGTCCCGTGCAGAGTCTCCAACAAAGTAAATTGTCTTATTATTTTATCTATTTTTATCTTTTTTACCTTTTTTACCTTAATCTTTAATTTTTCATATTTAATAGAGAAGCCTTGGTTGCGGCCAGATTCCTGGAAGAGCACTCAAACATAGCAGCTGTTTTATATCAACAGCATAATTACGACTATGACTGGATCCTTAATGAATCTTCAAGAATTCTATCAAATGCTATAGGAGAAGAATATGATGATGATTTTATGAAAGGTATCAAAAAAAATGTACGTCTCTAATCAATTCTAACATTAAAATAACCAATATCCTACATCCCATTAATCAGAAAATGACAACCCTGAAGAACATGAGGACGAGTTTGACATAATCGAAAATGAAAGAGTAGATGGCAAGACGTCCAAGCAAGATTTTCAAGATTATGGTATAAATGGAGAAGACTTTGTCGAGCGTGAAGAAGGTTACGGGAGTGATCTTAGGTCTGTTAAAGGATAGGGTAGATGTTGTTGACTCTCCTAAGTATGTAGTCTATATAATCTGCCATAAATTAGCATAGAATCTTCTTTCATGTACTAAGTACAATATCTTGCTGGGTAAAAATCGCGTATTATTTTTTTCTAAAATTCGATTTGCATATAATTTTTACATGTAATGTCTCCAGACATGCTAGTATCATATTAATAAAACAACATTTGAATATAGATATTTTTTTTGGCAATCATTATTTGCGTATGGGATTTGGGGTGTGTGTGCGGGGTCTTAGAGATCATCTGCTAATCCTGAAGTCATCTTTATCGATTTGCAAGGGGGATTGGGCACAATGGATCACCACGTAATGTCTCGCCATGTAAATTTGTACGTGTAGATCCAGAACCAATACCTCGCTTGCTCCTGCGGAGTTTCCGTACTCCGTACTCAATATTTTGCCCGTTTATAGGTCCCAGAGACTAGAAGCCAGGAAATTCAGTATGTCTCTTTCCAACATTCGAAACCTCGCTTACAACATACTTAAAGCTAGGGGACGACGCCGTCAAGGATAAAGAATTTACGGAACTTGCGAAATGTCCGGAGTGTGATAAGGACGTACTTTCGCCAGACTTTGAAGCATTTACTGTGTTGTCCTGTGGGCATATTTTTCATAGAGTGTATCGAAAAAACTTTCCTATTAACACGTCAAAGCTATTGCCCTGTCGCAGATTGCACCACATTCCTGAAGCCTGTACTTACTGAACGAAGTTTTTCCGTATCGTCACAATCAAGTTCTCCATCGATTACTAGTAGGATGAGCTCTCAACTTCAGTTAAATTCTCCTATAATTCAAGAAGAGGAGCGGGGATTGGGTGCGAATGAGGAGGAAGTAGAAGTTCAGCCTGACGATAACAGCAATAAGAAGCGGACTAACGAAGCTACGAATTCTTCTTCCAGCAAGAAATCCAAGAAACATATAGCAGAGCGTCGCCCGGAAGATTCCAACATCTTGAAAAAGCTTATCCGTGAGTTATCTTCCGACACTACTCGAATTTCCGATATTAAGGAAAGGGAAGGGCTTCATAGAGAATCTGCACGTGAGAACGAGGGTAACCGAACCTTTTTTGATCTTTTCTATAAAATCACCAAGGCTGAAGAGATGAATGAAACCGCACATCATGGCCTAATAAGTAGCTATTATTCTTTTGGGGAGGAACTAGAGAAACGCCTCGCTCACTTTAGATAAACCAACGAAGAATATGAAGCCTTAAAGAAGCTTTACGATGAGGTCAAGGATCAACTTCCAAAAGAGGTCACCAGGTATGCTCTTCGGAAAAAAGCAGACAGGGCTAGAAAGGTTCATGACCTATTCTTCCGTATCGGTGATGATAAAAGTCAACGGGCGTTGTACATCCGTCAAATTAAAACAATCACAGCAACATCTATTGCGAAATTAAGTGAGGATGAAGTAAAATATGTAGCGACCAAAGTTAGGGAGGCACACCAGGCTCCGTAGTACATCACGTGAAAAGCGAAATTCTTAGATCGAGACACGATGTCTCATTCTCAAAGTTTAGCACCTTTTATATACACCCTATTGTAAAGCGTGATCCTGTATGATACACAATAAAATAAAGTATTGTTTAACCGTTATGTATATAGTATTACTGTTAACTGATAAACATATTGTGTCGTGCGTGTTCATCTCCTGCGTTGGAGATCGGACAATCACCCTCCGAACCTGCTCGAATCAAACATTTCATAACACTGCTACTAGGACCGACAGACATACATTTATGCTTTATAAAACGCGCACGCTTTTTTATTAATACAGTCTCCGCGATTTTGCTTAATGACTTTGACCTTTTTATTTCCCTCTCTCCGCCTGAGGAAACAGCTGTGTCCGCCTTTTGTGACTCCTATAACAGCCAGATAATATGACCAAGGATCTTCTCCGCCATGTTCTTCATACCCGCATCTTCGTACACAACAAATAGAAGCTTCGACAACTTGAACACGGTTTCCCTTCAGCATCTTGCGTGCATTTCATGAAGTACCATTTTTCCGCATCTGTTACGATTCCCATACTTTATCAAACCCATGTTCATCATCCATTTCATTTGCTTTGCGCTTACGACCTAGTGACGATTCCAACTGTACAGTGGCCTGTGCAAATCCCTGCTTAAAATCATCTTTTTTGACCTATATGATAATTACGAACCTATACTAGTTAAATGTAGTCTACATGCAGTTACTGCGTATTAAGACGATCGTGAATCAATTTCACGACTTCGACAGTGTTTATAAAGAATTTATTGTACAAGTTGTTACGAATTAGTTTAAAATTTTTAAATGTATAGTAGATAGTTTATAAATACGGGTTAAAGTTTAGTGAGAATATAGAAAATATGTCGCAAAGAATTAATAAATTTATTAATTTAATTTAGTAAATACTTTGTAAATATGTAGTACATATATCGCAAAAATTAATAGTATTATTACGAAAATTTAGTAAATAATTTGCAAAGAATTAATAAATGATTTGTTGCTAATTGTTCAAGTAATATATAATACTTCGTAGCGAAGTGATAATATATTATATAGCCTTGAAGAAATATATATTTTTTATATACAGTATAAAGCATTCCCAAAATCGTGACAACCTACCGCATCATGATGAATAAAATGCGCTGTGTTATTTGTATCAAGTTCGCTTATAGGACCGACGGATCCTTCGCGTATCCCGAAGCCTATAAACTGGACATTCCAACTTCTTTTGATTGGTAATTTCGAGCTTATCGATGACAATAAAGGCAAAACGTCGATTATTCCTTTCATGGCTAAAAATTGATCGCAGAAGCGCAAAAGTTTTACCTCTTCTTCGGAAATGATGGTAATAACATTACCGACATGCAGACGATATTGTGTATTACAGTAATTCCATTATCTTCTACTGAAAAACAAATAATTTCATAATATCCACTTCATAACCCATTTTTTGGTATACTGATACCAATTCTCTACAAAAGCCAGAATCGTTTGGCACATTTTCTTCGGCATATTTTTTTTGGTATACGCTTCTTTAAGACTATATTCGAATTTTGAAATATATTCATTTAGTGAAGTAATAATAAATATCTAATATAAGATTATTAATTAAAATTCATATAATTCAATAAAGAAACTTTGATTAAACCATATTTTCTTCACAAATAAACCAGTCATTCATCAACCGTTTTAAGTGATATGGAAGGTTCATTAAAGCATTATTTATAGAAGAAAAACGTTTCTGGCATACTGCAAACAATGTCATATATCGTTTTAATAAGTCAAGTTTTCAATTCGTTTGTGGCACGATATTTTTGAATATGCGGTGCACTATTTCTTTTTGTCCCTACACCTGTATTTAACAATGTTGCATATTTTTTGCGTGTTGCACCAAATGATAAATTAAATGTAAATTTAGAAGATTCTCAAAATCTTCAAACGCCTGTTTGTAATTATTGTAATAAACAACAGAAATAATACAACTCATAATCATTGCGTAATTACCTGCGAAAATAATTTCCTTTCACTATCTACTTTGGTAAGAATGTGAAAAAAGCATTGATCTGAAACTCGCAATCTAACCTGCTAGTAAAAAGCATAAAGTTCTAATTGAACTCAAAATTGATTTATTCTCTAGTTTGTCTAACTTAATAAGCTCACCTAATAATGATAAAAAAAGATATTAAGAAATAAAGAAAACTTGAAAAAAATACAATCAATTTCACAGTAGAGATATTAAAATAAATCAGAATGAGAAACTGATTTTATCATTTTGCTCATTAAATGATAATAAAATAATAATGTTGTTAATGATGAAGAGAATTTAAATTATGATAAGGATTATAGAAATTTTTTTGAATTTTTTCTGCCTTTAATTTGAATGATACAAATTTCAATTTAGATCCTAAAGTTACAAATTTTGATAATTTATGGATTTTTCTTTGAATTTTTAAAAACTAAGAAAGGTTTTATCTTTTAAATGTAACTCTAACCAAAAAATGTTGATTTTAAAATACCAGTTGATTCAGTTCTTTTAGGACTTTTTGGAATGATAAGTTCATTGATAACTCTATGGAAATAAATTTCATTCAGAAAAAAAAATCTATTATAGATGTTGTAAATGCAAAATTAAACACTTAGTGATTCTATTCAATTTCTAGTATTTTCTTTATTCTCATATATTAAAATATTATATAGGAGTTTTATTTATTTAATTCCCAGTAATTTTTTTTTCATTCTCACATTAACTAAAATATTATATAGGAGTTTTGTTTTATTTTGTTTCAATTTCTAGTATAGTAATTCCTAGTATTTTTTTCCATTTTCGTATAAATCAAAATATTTTGCTTAATTCCCATTTTTACATGAACCAAAATATTGTATACAATATTTTTTTTTTCCATTTTTATACCAAAATATTATACAGGATTTTGTTTTATTTTGTTTAATTCACAGTACAGATTCTCATACCAAAATATTATATAGGGTTTTTGTTTTATTTTATTCGATTCCCAATATTTTTTCCATTTTCATACCAAAATATTTTATAGGGTTCAATTTCCAGTACAATATTTTTTTTCCATTCTGAACTTCACTCATTCACCATATCATGTCACAATTGCCACATGCTAATACTATTTACCTATAATAATATCCAAGAGCCTTGCTATTAAACATAAAAAGACATATTAATTTTAAAGCTGTCCTATTACCTATAATAGTATCCAAGAACTTTGCTATTAAACATAAAAAGATTTATACTGTTTTCTATTTTTGGAGACATAATTTATCATAAGTATAGTACATAGTTTCTTTTAAACCCATGTTAAGTTGTTAACCCACGCTCTTACCTTTTTTTTTTTTTTTAAAAAAAAAAAGGTTCTATATAATCACATATACTGTAATTATTATACTTTTTAAATCACAAATAACATACATTAATCACTAAATTGCATCCAAAAATAAATATTATGAATTACGATTTACACATCATTTCTAAAGAATAAAAAAATATATATATTGGAAACGTAATGCAAAATCTTATAAATATTATTTATTATGTATGTACGAATATTTTTTTTTTTTACCATTAAAAAACCATGTTAATTAATATAAAACTAAAAATATTTTTTGAAATTATGGGTCAGTAGATCTTCGGGTATTATGGGAAACTGGTTCTTGGCATTTTTAAAAAAACTTTTTTTTTTAAAGTTGAAAAGAATTTTTTTTTTTTTAAAAAAAAAAAAAAGAAATAGAATTTTAAGTCTCTACCTCGAACGAAAAATTATAAACCAAAACCGAAAATTAATGAAATGTTTGAAATCAGAAAGTTTAACTGAACCACTAATAATCATTGTATAAACGGAATATCCGAATAATGTACAATTTTACTACGTATAATTATTACAGTTAAAAATTCTTTGAACTAGTGAAAAAAAAAGTCGTCGCAGTTTAATCAAAATAAATATCCTGCAAAATAATTACAATTAAATTCATATACAATAATAACAATAATAAATGTTACAGCCGAATGTAATATAAATTTTATTTTGGTGTTACTTTTAATAAATTTGATCAACAAGTTTCGAGTCTATTTTAGAGAATAATTTTAATTAAAGGTATCCGAAATTTTTTTACCCTTAAAAAAAACATTTATGAGCCCAATAAAATAAAATAAATGTATAAATGTTACGGGACAGCCGATAATATCCGAAACAAATTTTTCGGAAACTTTGTGTATATACAAGATTTTTTTTTTATGTTACTTATATAAAATCCTATCTATCTTCTATTACAGTTTTTTCCGCCAGATCGACCGGCAATATGATCGGTATCCCGTGAAATACTAGCCGCCTAAGGTTTGGTTCCCTGACAGTTTTTTTTTTACGTGTTATTATAAAATTTTATTTATAACTTGTATATTTATTTGTAATAATAATAAAAATTATTATTATTATTATTATTATTATTATTTCGAATCATGATTCCTTATATTCCTTATGTACTTTTTGAACACTTAATTTACTGTAATCGTGTAATGTATCAACGCTTTATTAACAAAAAAAGATAATTGATTCAAATATACCCATATAAGAGATAGTTAATAGTTTAAACCAGATAAAAAAATTACTAATTAAAAATATTATATTATGGTAAATCTTTCTATAATAAAGAAATTGTATGGAGGAAATTGTATCAAAAGATTGGTGGTTTTTTTTTTTACTCCCAAAAAAAAATTATTTAATTATTATTTATTATTATATTATTTAATCGATGAGATACATCAATAACGATTGCGTTTTTTTTTCATTCGATTAGAAAGAATTTATTGTTTATGCATAAAACCAGTTTTAAATCTTGATTATTAGAATAAATCAAAATTTTTTTTTTTTGATTATCATTACCGCGAAAGAGTATGAAGAAAGGTATGATTATTGTGACGTGATGCGAAAAAAGAATCGCCATATATGCTATATAAACTATATATAATATGTATATATATATATAACTTTTTAGGTTTAATTTGTATTTCAATAAACAATCAAATACAACCCAATCCCCCTCAATAACTTTTATTATTTATTTAGATTTACAAAATCACAAAAAAAAAAAAAAAAAATTTTTGTGTACAAAGAAAATTTGCACAATAAAAAAAAAACTTATCTTAAGCGAATGAAGAAATAAAAGTAAAATGAAATGAGATAGAATGAAATAAAAATAAAATAATAAAAAAATATAATAAAAATAAATAAAAATAGAAAGAAAGAAAAGAAAGAAAGATGAATAATAATAAAAAAAAAAAAAAAAAAAAAAAAAAAAAAAAAAAAAAAAAAAAAAAAAAAAAAAAAAAAATATAAAAATAAAAAAAAAAAAATCAATCATATG
>QZLH01000002.1:186782-247209 GCA_003833135.1 Oehlia diaphana
AAAAAAAAAAAAAAAAAAAAAAAAAAAAAAAAAAAAAAGAAAAAAAAAAATAAATAAATACTCTAATTTAACTTGTATATAATGTACAATAATATAATAGTAATAATAATAAATAAATAAAAAATAAAAATAAAAAGTGTTATTTTACTATTAAGTTTGTTTTATTGTATCCGCAAAATATTTAAACTTTAAAAAAAAAAAAAAAAATTTATTAAAGCCGAAAAATATATATATATATATATATATTATTTATTTATTTTTTTTTTTTATATATATATTTTTCTCAGTTTCTCTTTTTTAAAATAAAATTATTTTTTTTACCTTCGTAAATATTATTTGTGATTGCATATTTTTAATTATTTTAGAGGACACTAAGTTTATTCCCAATAAATGGGACATGATTGGTTTCCAATAATAATGCCCGGTATAAAAACCAGAAATTTAATATTCCTTTTAAGTAGTCATTCAGACTGTTATAATGTCTTTGTGTGTTAAATATTTGATCTACTTTGCATTACTTTTTATATTCTGTAAGAATTTAGAATTTTGCACTATTTAAAATTAATAAATAATCTGTATATTATGTTGTGTTTTACAAAGTTTACAATATATACAATAATAATAATTATATAATTAAAAAATTTATCCCTGCTTTTTTTTTTTTTTCTTTCTTTTCTTTTTAAAAAAGAAAAAACAATCAACCTGTAATATTTCACATAACGCATATATTATTAAAATAATATCACAAAAAAAAAATAACGGAAAAATGAATATATATTCCGAAACAATTAGTTACCCGCCAAGGAATGAAAAACTTTAAAAAAAAAAAAAAAAAAAAGTTAAAGATTGATCTTGTAATATCGTACAACAACTCATGATTATAAATATTTATGAAATTATAATAATTTAAAAGGATAAATATAATTGGTTGTTTGGTAAAAAAAAAAAAATGTCCCTGAATTGTTATAATTTTTATTTATTTATTTATTTATTTATTTATTATTATTATTTTTAATTTTTTTTTTTTATATAATAAAAACCCACTAAAATCAGTACCAACCCGAGCCAAAATCTCAATCAAAAAAAAAAAAAAAAACTTTCGTTTAAACAAATGAAGTAGTTTTTGTGATAATTTGCAATTGGTATCATATTCGAATATACTAATACAAATTTAGTTGTTCATTCAAAAAAAAAAAAAAAAATCTATCCTATTTTTTTTTATTTATCATTATTTTGAACTCCTTGATACATTTACTGAAAATCTCCGTGTATCTATTATACGTGTACTAAGTATACTGTACTTGTATGTGTGCAATCGAAGGTTCAAAAAAAAAAAAAAAAAAAAAATTTTATGGCGAATCAAAATCAATGGCCTGTTTAATAATAAATGATTAGCTGTAGATTACACATGATTTGATACACTTTTTATAGACTTGTAATGATTATCAATTAGATTAATGACAGCTTCAGCTTACAAATTCCCCCGCAAAATAATAAATTACTTTTTTTTTTTTTTACATATTAACAAATAAGCCTTATTTAGGATATTTATTAAGAGGTTCTTGTTAAGTTCCAATTAAGTTTTCATTTGTAATAGCATCATATTAAAAAAAAAAGGAAAGAAATAAACAAATAAAATATAAATGAATACTTTAATATTATATTTATTATATTCTATTATATTTATTATTATTATTTATCACCGAATATACACATAATAAATTAAGTGTTACATTATGCAAATCACGTATCACATACTGGTGATGATCACTTTTGAAAGATACGCTGACAATGAAAAATGTATAACATGAGATGTGATAATCTTTTTGTACAAACCATAAACAAATAAAAAATTTAAGAATCCAGTTGTAAAATTTTATTTTTTGAAAAAAAAAAACTTATTGCGCGTAATTTTACGCGTAAAATTATTTAATTTACGGTGTTGTAAAATTATTTTCTTGTTTAAATTTGAAAATGATCGAAACTTATTTATTTTTTTATTTATTTTAACTTTTTTTTTATTTTGATTTAATTGATTACTTATAAAACAATTTCAATTTCATATTTAATATTTCGCTTATATTCCGACCTTCCAATCATACTATACATCATTGTCCAATAGATTAAAAGGATAATTTAAAAAAGGATAACAAAATAAAAAACCATTTTTCTTTTTTTCTTGGGAAAATTGTAATGGTTCTCATATCGCTTTTTATTTAAATAAATAAACGTACGGTTAATCACTCCCATTTATGTAAGTACGATACAAGTACGATGTAAGTACGAATTGGGTTCGACCACTTTTCGTCAATTAATAATTATATACCACATTTTTTTATGTGTTAAATTAAATATTCTCTTTTAAGCTGAAATCACTTTATATCAACAAAGAAATTGAAGAAATTGGAAATTTGGCGTAAAAAAAAAACATGATTATAAAGAAAAAAAAAAAAAAGATCATGGGTTTCATTGATAACCGAAATTACCGAAATTCTACGATTGGATTTTCACGGAATATCCGATTATACTTTGACCGACATTATATACCTTTAAAAATAAAATTAAATGACGGAGAGTTTAAACATAATAAAATTAAGTAATCAAGAATTATAAAAATTATATAGTTATGTAATCATTGAAAAAAGGAACTAGTCAGTATAAGTTTAGATCTGTCAAAATATTTTAGATATTTTAGATCTTTTTTTTTTTTTACAACAAAAAAAAAGGAAAAAAAAAATTTTTTATTATTGTTACTATTATTTTCTATATAAAGTATACATACAGTGAATATGTACACACAGACGCAGATAAAACATACAATATATACATACTAACACATATGACATATATATATATATATATATATAAATGTGGCGACTTCTTATTATCCCATTTAACCCATTATAATAATAAAAGATTTTATAGTTCAAAATAAAAATAACGAAATCATTTAGTGGTACATTACGCCAAATTTTTTCATAACATGGTACACCTTTAAAATTTTCGATTACTAAATTTGTGCAAAAAGGACTTTATAATAAGAATAGATTAAATGATAATAATAATAAAAATATCAAAATTATTTCGATTTTTTAAAAAAATATGTGCAAGCACAAATAATATTATTATATTTTTATTAGGATTGGTAATAAATTCTAATACTATTCTATCATATGTTTGTAAAAAAAAAATTATTAAATTCTAACCTTATGACTTACACCAAAAGTTGATCAACTTTATATCGGTATTAATGTATCTTACACAAAAAAAAAGGGTTTCCTTTCTGTTACACCTGAAAATGATTTTGGATGCTTATGTCACGTGCATGTGTTTTCAACGTACATATTTCGGATTATTATTTTTCAAAAAGGGATCATTGTATTATTTATTAGTTATTATATAATTATATATATAAATAATTTCGAGAACTTTTTTTTTTTTTATATACCTTTTTTTTATTTTTAAAAAAAAACAAATAAAACTTTTTACCGAACTTTTTGATTCTACCCGGCAGGTTGAGGTTGTGAGACAAGAATTTTCATTTTTCCGCATGATTCAATGATTTCATGATTTTATGTTTAGAATATCATTAGACAAACAAAGCCACATTTATATTTTTGTACAGTTTCAGGAATGTACAATAATGAATCAAAACAAAAAAAAATCACAATTAAATTAAATGTTTATGCTTTTAATCCCCCTTCCTTTATTGATATTTTTGATGTTTTTGATTCGTTTTTTTTTTTTTCACTTTTGAATAAAAGTCATTTGCAACAAATAAAATTGTTTAAAACTTTAGGTGGAAAAATCTGTTTATTATTGGTGAAAATCTAAATTTTTTTTTTTTTTTAATTTTTTTTTTTTTTTTATTTTTTTTTTTTTTTTTTTTTTTTTTTTTTTTTTTTTTTTTTTTTTTTTTTTTAGTATTCAAACTTGAGACATTTTTACAAGTACAAATAAAAAAAAAAACTCGTATGATTTAAAGTTTCAAACTTTAACATTGTTTATTGACATCATAATGCATTATGTACGTACATTTACCATTGTGACTCGTTTAAAACGTTTTTAATTTTACGGGTTAATTTTTTTAAAGTTTCGATTCGGAATTACGATTTGAAAATTTGACAAAAAAATCTGCTGACTTATATTAAACCCTTAAATTTGAATTGATTCGGAATTAATTCAAAATTTTTTAATAAAAACAAATGCATTGATTATTAATAAAGAAAGTTATACGTTATATTTATTTATACCTTCTTAATACAGTATACAGTATGTCAATTATGTCAATTTTTGTTGAAAGATTGTGATATTCGATAATTTGTCCATTTTTTTTTTTTTTTTTGATTACTAAAATTATTTGAATTATTATCCCTAGTTATACTTGAATAAATTCGTGTCCATTCGGGTGAACTCCTAGTGTGAAACATGATGTTTATGATTTCAAAAGAAGAATAGATAGATAATGATCTCGAGGATTGATATACAGTACATGTATGTTGATTCCGTCAGAAATTTTGTTTTCGAGTGCTAACCCTATAAAAAATTTTCTGGGGAATAATTCGATAAATGATCATTTTTCTAGTTTTCATTCCAAAAAAAAAAAAAACTTTTGATATGTGATCAATTTTCTAAAAAAGTTTTTATAGGGTGAATTTGGTTTTTAATGTAAGTTTCTTTGTAAAATTTACTTATAAAATTCGTTTGATACAATGCAAATTTTATATGATTTTTTAAAATATTTGTAAATTTGCAAAAGTTTTTATAGTATTATAAAAAGTTGAAAAATTATTATTATTTTTTGATTTGTCATCACATATAGACTAGGTTATCGAGTTTACATTCAATAATATACTGTAGATAATTATTGGGTCAATTTAATTATTGAGTTAATTGTGGTTCCACACTCTCACTTGTAGACTTGTAGAATACCTAAAAAATGTGAGTCAGAAGATATAACATCAGTATAAGTTTGATATAAGTATGATATAACAATATATATTTTTCAAAAGTTTATAATGTACGTTGTCCTACATTAAGATGATTGTAATACTCGAGAATTATATATCTATTTTTAGCATTAAGTACATAAATCACGTGACTATATTTGAATCACCCTCCAAGTAATTCTGGGCGTTTATTAAATGTCGCGTAGTGAATTTTTCTTAGCGCCGGCCAAATTCATAGCCGATATTATTATTAAGCAACTCCGATAAATGGATATTATTATTTGAGTAACCCTCATTGTATGTATGGTATACTTTTTTATTTTATACAGTATAATTTTTTATCTATATTTTAAAATATTTAAAGTCATCTTAATATTTAAAGTCAAATTTTTAACCCAAATCTCTAGCCCTAATTCTAACTAATTCTAACCCAAATCCTATACCTAATCCTAATTCCTAACCCTAAAAATATACCGTATAGAATTAATAACTATACGGCATAAGCAATAATAAAACCTATACCATACATACAACGAGCGTCCTGGTACCGTTATTATTTCCAACTATCAACAATGTGTATAATTGATACATAAAATTATTTATATATAATTCAGTCTGCGGTTATTATTTATTATTTTGTCCAATTTGATCGATATTATTTGTTATATGAACTTACAGTAGTTTAAAAACTTATAAAATCAAGTTAATTATTAAACTTTATATGGGATCAATTTCAGTTTACATACAGTACCGCTCTTTAATTTTTGTATAGGCGTGTAAATTTTGAGACATTGTAAGAGTGGATAGATAGTATGAAAACGATGAAGAAGAATATGATGATGGTAAAATCATCAAAGCGGAATATATGAACTATGAAGATGAGCAAATGCATATAATAAAATTGTACACAGTATTAGATCTGTGACTGTCCATTTAACACTGCTTAAAATATTCCGTTTTAAAAGATAAAGTATAAATCATGGTAATAAAGGGTCTAGGTTTAATACCATGCACTTTAAAAAATTTTTCAGTTAAATGATCACGTGTCTGAGTTTCGGAGTTTTCCAGAATTTTTTTTATAGGGCCAGGTGATTGAATTAATGAGTATGATATGACTTCCGTTGTATATATGGTATGGTGCTAAAAATTGGTATGTATGATTAGTATGGTACCTACTTTCATATTAAAATGCTATAAAGTATACAGCTTTGACCATACCATATCGTTGTACCGTTGGTATGGTACTACAATCTCTATTAAAATTTCAATAGCATATATACAACGTAGGTCATATCATACTCGTTATCGTTGTACCGTTGGTATGGTGCTACAATCTCGTATTAAAATTTATACCGTATAGCATACGTACAACGGAGGTCATATCATACTCATTATCGTCATACACTCATACCGCATGCAACAAGGGTCAAAACATCGTTGTACCACACTCTCATACTAAAATCTATACGAGGTCATATCATACTCATTATCGATCTCCTAGAGTAACGTCTTTTTAACCATTAAATTTAATTCAAAGAATGAATACTCTTTGATTTTTTTTTTAAATGTTATAAAAATTCTATTCCTGAAAGCTCAGAATAGGTGTAAAGCAGTGATGTGCATTTATGCTTCCATAGTACAATCCAAATGGCTTTATTAGAAAATTATGCTCCAATCTTTCCAAAGGTGCTTCCAATACTGCTTCCTATCTTCCAAGGGCACATCACTGGACTGTAAAGTACTTAAGCATGTTTGTAAGCACCTATCAAAAGTCACTCCTTAATTTAAGATAATTTTGGTTATGTACCGTACATACAAACGGGCGGTTTAACTAATCCTTCTTTGGGATCAGGCTCATATGCTGTAAGAGAATTTACTCTTGCTTAATCAGAAATTAAAACCTTATTTGGGATGTAAATAAGTCGAAGTGGATGGCTCATTTGGAAATGATACCAAAGATAACTTCTCATCATGATTAAAACAACAAAAACGTATATACATAATTAAATAATTCATTCGTTCATACTTTTTATATCCGACAATTTTACGTGTTCCAAAGAAAATCGCTAGTTGGATAAAACACCTGTTTATGACAAGATAACAACATAAATAAATAAATAGAAAAAGTAATTTATTTTAATTTATTTAACTTAAATTCTTAACGGGATCTTAGTATTACATAATATCATAATTGATGCCTGCATCTTGAATTTGAAAAAAAAATTTACTAGGCTTGTCTAATCGAACTAATTAAAGTTCAGCGAAATGATAATTATCAATTTATCATCTCAAAGAAATGTTAACTGGTTAATTCCAGTAAAAAAAAAAATAAAAAAGAAATGTTAACTGGTAAACCCCAGTAAAAAAATGTTAACTGGTAGACCCCCAGTAAAACCCCCAGTAAAAAATGTAACTGGTAAACCCCCAGTAAAAAATGTTAACTGGTAGACCCCCAGTAAAACCCCCAGTAAAAAAATGTTAACTGGTAAACCCCCAGTAAAAAATGTTAAAACCCCCAATGCTAATGTTAACTGGTAAACCCCCAGTAAAAAATGTTAAAACCCCCAATGCTAATGTTAACTGGTAAACCCCCAGTAAAAAATGTTAACTGTAAACCCCCAGTAAAAAAATGTTAACTGGTAAACCCCCAATGTTAATATTAACTGGTAAACCCCCAGTAAAAAATTGTTAACTGGTAAACCCCCAATGTTAATATTAACTGGTAAACCCCCAGTAGAAAAATGTTAACTGTAGACCCCCAGTAAAAAATGTTAACTGGTAAACCCCCAGTAAAAAATGTTAAAACCCCCAATGCTAATGTTAACTGGTAAACCCCCAACGTTAATGTTAACTGGTAAACCCCAGTAAAAAAATGTTAAATGGTAAACCCCCAATGCTAATGTTAACTGATAACTGGTAAACCCCCAGTAAAATAATGTTAACTGGTAAACCCCCAATGTTAATGTTAACTGGTAAACCCCCAACGTTAATGTTAACTGGTAAACCCCAGTAAAAAAATGTTAAATGGTAAACCCCCAATGCTAATGTTAACTGGTAAACCCCCAGTAAAAAAATGTTAACTGGTAAACCCCCAATGTTAATGTTAACTGGTAAACCCCCAACGTTATGTTAACTGGTAAACCCCAGTAAAAAAATGTTAAATGGTAAACCCCCAATGCTAATGTTAACTGGTAAACCCCCAACGTTAATGTTAATGGTAAACCCCCAACGTTTATGTTAACTGGTAAACCCAGTAAAAAAATGTTAAATGGTAAACCCCCAATGCTAATGTTAACTGGTAAACCCCCAACGTTAATGTTAATGGTAAACCCCAGTAAAAAAAAAATAAACGAGTAATCTAATTACTCCTAGGAATGACGACACCTCTTCTTGGATGTCAAAGTATTCAAAGTATTACAAAATGGTATTATATTATTTAAAATTTTTAAATGGCAATGGATTAATATTCGAAGATTGTATTATATTCCTCCTACCCAGAGATTATTTGTATTATATTCTTCTTACTTCCTACCGGAGTATTATTTGCATTATATCCTTCTTACCAGAAGATTGTATTATATTCCTCGTAACAGAGTATTATTTGTATTATTTAAATCCTGCTGATTAAAAATGTTGATTTTTGTTTAGGTGCACTAAGCAACCTACTAAATGTTTGTCCAAACACTACCAATTTAACGGTGTTAACTTGCTATTTTTTGTTATTTGTTATTTTGCAATAAACACCCAGTCTCACTAATTTGAGAATAAAATTTCACTGATGGTTATATATGTTCTTGAAATCTCACTATCGGTTATATTTGTTCTTGAAATCTAGCTAATGATATTATGTTCTAGAGAGATCCGTCAAGAAAAATCCGCGTTGTGTAACATAAATGGAATTTAACTCGGGCCAGAATTAAATGATCCGACTTCATCCGATCTCAATCCGTCATCCGATCCGTCAGCAAAATGGTCATCCGACCTATCAGATTTATCTGACGGATATCCACGGATAGACGGTTGACGGGTTGGGACACTAAACTAACATTATTAAAAAAAAAGGTTCTGAATTTTGTTAATTTCTTAATGAAACATGGCCTCCTGTCTACTAAGTATAAATGTTTGAATGCTCAAATGGCGGTTCATCTGTTTCGTTTTGGCTCACTGGCCTCATTTTAAATGTTCGAATGCTTTTTGGCTGTTCGTAAACGATCTTGGTTGGATTATTTCCTGAGGTAAGAATTAGCACCCGTTGCGGTATGAATTTGATGAACTCTGGGCGAACATAAACGCTCGGTGGTGACATTGGATTATAATTCCCTATGGCTTGCTGAGGCTTTCAGACGAACATCCTCATATTTAGGATTATAATTCTCTATGACTTGCTGACGGAACCTCAGACGAGTGTTCCTCATATTTAGGATTATAATTCTCAATGACTTGCTGACGGAGCCTCAGATGAGAGCTGCTCATATTTAGTATAAATAGAAGGTGTGGTATGTGAATATGTAGAATGACAAAAGAACTTAGATATTAAAAGAAAGCTTAGGTAATTTTATATTCATAATCATAGCTTAGTAGAATCACCGGTGATACATGTTTTAAAGTAGGAATTAAGAATAGAATTGAGTTGAGGGATATTTTTTTTTTCTTTTTTTTTTTGATTTGTTTTGTCGTGCGTGTGTATGTATATATATATGTACAATATGTATATATGTATACTCACTATACTGACGTATCGTTTGGTTAATCGAAAGGGGAAAAACCTATCTTCCTATCAATCAATTATTATGCAAAAACTTCTGATAAAGATCTTCAATGCATTCAATATTTGTAATAAATCTTATCATTTTGCAAGAAAATTAAGTAATTCTCCTGAATCCATTACGCCATCATTTTTTTTAATAAATATAAAGTTAGAAAATTATTGTAAATCCTTCATAGTAAAAAATTTAAAGTTTTAATTTATCCAATTAAAAATCAAAAATTATTAATTAAAAATAAGGGGAAAGCGGGTTCAACTGAATATGAAAAGGGGTAAATTACATCTGATCAGACTAAAGATAAAATCTGTTTTTAAAGGGTTTCCTTTTATTATTAATACGAAATAGTTTAAATGCAAAATTTTTTTTTTTTTTTCTCACGTCCCTTAAAAATTGTACGTAATGACATTTGAAAAAAGTAAATAATAACAAAAATGACGGATTTATTCTTATCTCGATTCTATTACTGTATGTTTTTCTCTCTGATAAGGTTCTCAAATAAACTTTAATATGGTAGTTACACCTAACAGTCAAGAGAGTACTGCGGGAGTCAATAGAATAAAGTCAATATTTTTTATTGGTTCATTTTGCTGATCACAGTCATGTGAACAAAATTAGCTTATTTATTATTTCTGATTGGTTCCGAGTATTCGGCATTATTGACTTACCCGCTTACGATTTGTTCGTAAAAAATTTTTCTTGCAAAATGGCTCTTAGTTATCGAGATTATGAAAATTATGATGACCGCCAAAGTCAGTTGCGTCAACGGCAAATCATTGAAAACCATGGTAAAGTCAACTTACACTTCCATCTTAATGAAATTGATCAATTATCGAATGTTCAATTACCGAATGTCAAATTCATAAATTACGGAGAGATGAACGTATTCGTTGAGAAATGCAAGATTTGTGAAAAAGCAATCGATAATCCCACCACTACCTGTTGCTGTTCAAATTCGAGTAATTCCACTCCCAAAATTAATTCCATTCCCAGTAATACTTTATCTACCATTTTAAAATTTATTTCATTTATTATTATACTTTTTTTACTCTTTGTATTACTTGTAATATTTTTTATTTTATTATAGTTTATATTTTATATTTTTCTTTATCTGTTATTGTATATCCGTTATATTTTATTTTTCTATCATACTCCTCATCAAACGAATAGATAGTCGAAATAAGCGAGTTTATATTATTAATTCTAATGCCTTTATATAGCTTGCATCCTAGTGTGTTTTTAATAAACAGATCAGGACAATCTTTTTTCTATGAATCGCATTTCTTTATGAGTTATTGGAGTGGGTTGCTGATTTTAAGTAATAGGAAATTTCGTATGATTGCGCATATTTCACGTATAACGCGTAATTTTTCCCTACTCTCCTGTTATCATGAATTTAAAGGTATGTGACATGATTATCACTTTATAATGTTAATAACAAACTTTCCGTAGATGAGAAAATTAAAACGTCTTAGATGTTTAAGCGGTATCATAGTCTATCGAATAATTACAACAAAAATGCGTAATAAAGTGAAACGATCATTTCTTTCACTTTATAGTAATTGCTATCTGGAATCATTTCATAGAACTATGAACAACTGTGATGGATTATTTGGTGATTGTTATAGTGATGGTAAAACAGATTATTCGAGGGATGATGATGGGTAGTGAACTCAATCACCACTTTGATATTAATTACTAAGGATGAAATACTCAAAAAAGAAATGTACATTATTTCAAATATTTTTAAATTTTAATATATCAAATGTTTGGGCTAAATATGGCATTTGATACTTGGTGGTAAAATCTGACTCAAGATATCATGTCTTTATTGAACAAAAAATATGAGAGATCAAAGTTAATTTATGCAAAAGCCTTCACTTTACCTACACCACGAGATTTCTTATGTTTTTTTTTCGATTTCTTCTTCAATGTATTCTCCTTAGGAGCGTTCTTTATGATTCCGTCGATTTCTCTGGTCTTGTTCGTCGAAGGTTCATGGCTCTCTGATCAAAATTATTAACTGGTATGCGGTATTTATTTTAGCTTTAATAATGAGATATGAGATGGTACATTATTTTTTTAATTAAAATTATAGTATACAAAAGATAACCCGCTGTATAATTCAAATCTAGGTATAATAAGCTCATTGAAGTAAATCGAAACATTAAGGAAAATACGGATATTTATATCTTTCAAATCAAAACTTGAATGTAGATTTAAAAGGGGCTATTCATCAGAAAATCTAAGGAATCCGGCTCATTTGATTTGTTTTATTCATCCAATACTATTTATTTATCTCATAATGGTAGAAAAAAAAGAATGGGGTGCAAAGGTCTACTACTCATGGCACAATCAAAAATTTTTCGGAACTACTAGAACCGATTTATATTTTGGTAATGGGATAAGATTCTGTTAATTAATAGATTCGTAGTATTCCTATTCTACGGGAATGTATCAATGTCTAGATCACTATGTCATAGTAATTTAAGCTTTGCCTTATGGACATTTATATTTATTTATAAAATCAATAACCTTATATAGAAATACATAGCTTTAATTAGTAAATTCTTTAACTCTTTTAAAAAATATCTCTTTCAATCATAGTTGCTGCAATAGGATGGTAAAATGACTTATTCTCAATAAAAGTTTTCTTCGCCAAGTCCGATCCTTTCTTGGTATTTTTCAACATTCTAAGTAACATAAAAAAAAAAGAAATTTATAAGAAATATTAAAACAATATAATGTTTAGATTTTTTGCAGCTTACCTATAAATAGGTCTTACGTATTTCGTTCTTCCTTGTTGAGTTACAAATTTAACAACATGAGGGAACATGGGTTCATACTCTGCTAATAAACAGACTTTTTGCCATCTATAACAAACTTCAACATTACGAACAGTAGTGAAATTGTAAGCTTTATCCATTGCAGCAATTGATGAATGAGGAAAAGGTGGAAACTCCAATAATCGGTCTAAGAATGCCACTTTTCAAAAAAAAAAATCCTTTATATATTAGCTTTTTTCCTGTCATAAAAATTTTCCAATTACTTACTTAATACCTACTCTTTTGTAACGTGGTAAATTTCTCGATGTCTGCTGGTGAGAAATCCTTAAAATTTTCATTGTTTCTTGCCAAATTCCATCTAATTCACAAAACTTATTAATAATTAAATCAACCAATTTGAAAAAAAAAATTTAAGATAATCGAACCTTTCAGCCAATTTATTACATTCTTCTGAAAGCGTTTGATCAAATTCATTTTTTAATGGTGGCTTAAACAAATGAGAATAAAATATTTATATCTTACTTATTTTATAACCAAAAAAAAATTATTTAATTAAAATTACCATTCCCGGAGAATGTAACCACCCATTCCAATCAATTTTATCCAATGCATCCTTTTTTGCGGATCCAAAATTTTTTTCCATAAAAGAATATAAGAAATTTTTCCAATCATCTGTGATAATAGATTTACCAGCAAATTCTTCAATATGAGCTTTCATATAAGGTTCAAAAAATTCAGGACCACCAACTACTTGCTGAATATGGTACAAAAAATTAAATCCTTTTTCTATAATAATAAAAATAAAATAATTATCATCGTAAACTGCAATTGTTAACTTTTCTCTTAACAAGAAGAAAATCTTACCATATGAAACACGAGAAAAAGCATCATCAGGATCTATTCCTTTCAATACAGGTTGTAATGCAGTAAGGGGATTGTCTTCACCAAAAAGATTAACATCCTCCTCTAATTCACTCAATCCAATAATCGAATGAAAATCACTTTCTTTTTCACCATACAAACGACCAATAATTTTTCTTTCAAGAAACATGGTCCATCCTTCATTGAGCCAAAAATGTTCCTAAGTAATCAATTATTAATTGTTTATTTTAGTTCTTTTTTTTAAAAATTTGAATATCATCCTTATAAATTACCCAATTTGCAGCTGTTACAAGATTTCCTGTCCAACTATGAGCAACTTCATGAGCAACTACATCAACGAGAGATCTATCACCGGCTATTAGCGCGGGAGTAATAAATGTCAAACAGGGATTTTCCATGCCACCGCTTTTGTATTAAAAACAAATAAAATTAGAACGTAAAGAAATTTTAAAAGTTTCTTAAATATTAATAATATTATATAAAGGAAGACATGGGTTACCGAAGATGCATTAACTTACAAAGGAAATGAAGCGGGAAGGACCAACAGATCATACTTCTTCCATTCATAAGGAGTCAAAAGTTTTTCTCCTATAGCAATAAATTTTTCAGTATCTTCAAATTCCCATGCAGCGTCTTGTACAACTTCTGGTTCGGACCACACAGTTGATCTAGGACCAATTTCTTTTCCCGCCAAATTTCCAACTGCCAAAGCAATTAAGTAAGAGGGAATTTTAACTTTTTGCTCGAATTTGTAAAGTTTGCTTTTGCCATCACTAATTTCCTCTTCCCCGATACTAATAGCACTCATCAGAGCTCTAAGAGGATGAGGAACTTGAATATTGGCACTGTAGGTTAATTTGAAACATGGTGTATCTTGACATGGCAAAAGAGATCGTGCATGAATCTAAAAAAAAAGTAAAAAAGTTTAATTTATAAAAAATGTAAATATTCTATATACTCATTATTAATTCTTACTTCTTGACATTGTGTAAAAAGATAAGGATGCTTCTTTCCAACGGTTTGACTGTAATATTTATTTTGGTAAGATCTAAGAGAGAAGGTTCGTAGTATTATTTCTGTTGAAATAATAAGTACATTACCTTGGTTCTAACCATTGAATAGCAGTACCTTGTATCGTAGTGTTGTAGGATATTTCCAATTCGAACTTGGTTCCAGTAGCAAGAGGTTTTTCAAGCTCAATATGCAAGCCAGTCGCTCCAAAACAATCAATTTCATTATTAAGGTTAAACTTTATAAGATTATAAATAAAAAAAGTGAGTATAACAACATTCCCAAATAAAACGTACTAAAGCTACGCTTACCTTTAGTTGTTTTCCGTCTTGTGAAACTGACTTAATAATGAGACTTTTTGTATCAAGAATGACTTTGTTAACATTATCAGCTATAGTAATTAATCTTAACGTAACACTTCCATCAAGAATTTTATGATCAAAGTCAACTCTTAAATTTAATTCAATATGACTTGTTTGTATTTCGTTGATATTAGATAATGTGCTCGGATCATAATACATTTTTTCTAACTGAACTACTGAAGTTTGTATCGGTTGTGGACACAATCATCAATCATAACTGTTTTATTTATAAAATCTTGAACAGATTGCCTCCTTTTCATTATTGAAAAATTTTTGTGAGAAAAGATATTTCTAATCTGAATTTTCATTTTCTTTTCTAATAACAGATTGCCGATCAATGCCTCCTGACTACAGGGTCGTGAGTATTTTTTTTAACGAATTTGAAGATCTTAAATAATTTAGGATAAATCAATTTCAATATACGGAAATTACCCGTGAAATATGAGGGATTAAAATTTTTACTCTTAGAAAGGTTCAATTATATAATATGAATTAGCCTGCATTAATGAAATCACGGTATATATAACTCAGCAACTTTACTAAATTAATCATAAAATGGGGTGTAAGCGTTCAGACATTATAGGAGTAATCGTATTAATCAGTTGTGATCCACGGATTCAGTTATTACGAATATCACCGGAACTTTAGATAAATTTATATGACATTTCAGTGAATATCCTATGAATATCCGGATGTTACTATCCGGATTAAATATTTAGATTTGATAACAGGTAGGATATTCGAATTCAAATCTTTGAACGGATGCCTTTCAGTGAATATCAACTGATAATCCGGATCTAAGTAAGCTCTACGCAATATATATACATAAACTTATAAATCAATGCAATTTTCTATATAAATATATTAGATATATAATGAGAAGTCTAAAATTTATTTTTATGAATAAGGATAATAATTATATTTTATCAAAATTATATTATAAATTAAATAATATTATTTACAATTGTACAAAGATATTTACAGTAATTAATTATTTATGTAGAAATCTATTTTAAATTATAATTATGAATTAAATATTATTCCCCTCCTTTAAACGATCACCTCAATTTCCTCAATTATTGTATCTTGATCATCGTTTGTTATATCTACAGGTGATTTTTCTTCCGGAATCGTTAATAGTGTGATAGGTAATATATTATTTGATCTAGTAACTTGTTGCATTTGTTGCATTTGTTGCGCTTGTTGCATTTGTTGCATGGTATTTGATGATGAATTATATTCTCTAAAAGATGCAGTAAGTGATGGAGGTCTTGCAAATAAGAAGCTATCATCTCTACAATATGAGTTGGATTTAAAAGTGAGCTTTTCAGGATTGCCATAATAAATACAAGGCAATAAGATTGTAGGCGAATCACTTTTTGCGAAGATCAGGAATAAAATTATACCACTATAATAAATATATAAAAGGAAAAAAATCATGTTAATTACAAGTAATAGTGTAACGACATACAAATATTATTAAACTTATCGTACTTACATAAATGGTTGAGCGAAATCTTCAATCTCTATTCCATTTTCCGGATTTTTTATTATATATTGAAAAACAATCCTTGATATTAAAGAGACTCCAAGAAAAATTGTATACATAATACTACATATGAACAAACGTATTGAATGTCCTAGTCTTAATGCTGTCCATCGATTTCTTTTCATAGAAAATTGTTGCCAACGCTTCCATAATAACGTACTAAAGTAAACTATAATTATAAAAGAAAGAAAAAAAAAAAATAATACAATATTAAATATTTATGATTATTTAATATGATAAAAAAAAAAAAAAAAAAAATTCTTACAAGTAAAAATTAAAGTGATGAAGAATATTGGAAGCATTATTATTAAATATGTTATACGTTGTAAATTAGAATTTCGAGGTTTACAATATAATGGTGTGACCCGGATACCAAAATTTTCACTTGTGTAAGCATCAGCAAATGAAAATGTGTTAAAACAAATTGTAAAACACCAATTAATAATTGAAAAAGTCCAAAAATATTTTCTTTCTATTTTTATGTTTCGATTTTCAATTGCGTGCCAAATATAAAATCCTAATATAATAGGAAATATATGTAAAGGATAAAAAAAGAATAAATATATTATTTGTTGTATTAAACATAAAATTCGCGTATCAAATGCTTTATTAATTATATCATCTCCATATTTTATAATGTTAGGTAAAAATCCTATAGTATATGCCCACGCTGTTATAAATAATTGTAATTGAGTATATTTCGTGAAATGATTAGATGATATACATAATTTAATGATAAGATACGTTAATAATAATAAACTTAATATATTTAAAGATATAAATACGATGTCAACGGGTGAATATTTTAACATTTTTTTTATTATTATTTCCTAATATAGTTAGATCGTTTGTTAACAAAGATATATAAAAAAAGAATGACTCCAAAGAAAAGAGCAGAAATCCCAAAATATTTACATTAAAGTGTCGCTCTTTTCTTTTTGTAAAATTAATATCTTTACGTTTTTTTTTAATGTGAGACGATTAATACTAGATTTTTTTTAATATCTCAATAAAATGAATAAATTGTTGAATATTTATACTTTTTTTTTACTTTTTCTAAATATTTGACTTTTGTATCATAAATTATCCATAGAAGGAAATACTTTCTCCATATTATTATTAAATGACCTATTTTTCCCGAACCCCTTATCATGTTTCTCATATTTTTTTTGATGACGTTAAATAGATAAAAATAAAAATAAATTAAATCGGAATATTATTTCCGATTTATCGGATATTAGAGTTTAACCATTAAATGAAAAAAATTCTTAACTTCTTTGGAAATTAATTAAATTCGAGTGATACTGAGTAACATTATGATGGTTTTCCTTTTTTGTATGTTGTTCTAGAATAAATTGAAATTCTCAGAACCTCGGAAGTCTCCCGCCACAATTACAAATAGTTACACAATTAATAATTTTGTAGTTTGATGGCAAATTATGCTTATTTTTTTATTATTTAACAAATAAAAAAAAATTATACGCCAAGCCTTTTTTATTTGTAAATAAATTTATTATATCTTTTTTTTTTTTTTTATTATTATTAATAATAATTTTTTATTTTATAGAATATTCTCCTAAATTTTGACTGCGGTCTTTTTGTTCTTGTCATCAAAAAATGGAATGATCCGTTTTTTTTTCCCACTTCATAAAGAAACCTTTTTCGGTTTTGTTGAAAGACAAAACCGAAAAAGATCAAAAGATAGTCAGATGATTCGGATCACATTTCTCTAAATCTTTGAATTAATTAATATTTTCCAATCTTAACTTTATATGTATAATTAATGACACTCTTTTGTGCTATTTTTGGATATAAAGTATTAATTTAAGTTCCGAATTTCTAAATTTTTATCATAGTAATATTAATTAAATGATTCGAGATGAAACATATTATTAATATTATAATTTATTTTAAATCCGATATTTCCATCATATAGTTTTACCATACTCATACATTCATTCATTAAATAATTAATATATTGCATATTTGCATCGAAAATTTAAGAATAATCATTTGATCTATCAATATTTCTTATAATTTATAAGTAATCATTTATTATTCTGACAAATATAATTATATAAAAAAATTTTTAAAATGTTAAAATATTTTTTTTTTAACTGAAATTTGAATCATACATTTGCGAGATTTAAAAATAAATTTTAAAGGGGTCCTGATTGTGCACGTACAAAGATTAACTCCTATGTGGCACATGACCGATCTTTGATAGTGGCTTATTATTATTTGATCTACATTAATTCTGATAACATTACAATGTTTAGACTGTTTAGATGTTTACATCTAAATATAACTTTACTTGCCCAAAATTATTGGTTCTAACCCGCCTTTTATACTAAAATATATAGAATGATTTTGTTTAATAAATATTTATATAACTTTCTTTTCTTATTAATTTTTGAATGGATGGTAAAACAGTGTAAAAACACTGTCAAGTACATGATTTTCGTATTAATAATATTAGTATAATAGTTTATTATTTGCAAATGAAAATATATATTGTTGTTATATTTGGTTGTTAATCTATATTTTCGGTAATTTTAAATTGCCATTTCATTAACTAAAACATTTGGAAAATGGGCAATAATTACTTTTTTTACTTATTCAAATAATAACATATCAATTACATCATCAATTTTAATAAAATTAATCAATTAAATTAGTACATATTTAAAAATAATAAAATATTAATAGTACACATCTTGGCTTTTTTTTTCCGCTTATATTTCTATTTTAGGTTTAACAAATATGACAAAATAATCATCCTCATCCACTTCTTTATATCCAGGTGCAATAATTTTTATATTTTCTTCATCTCCTTCAAACTCTCCTCTTCTCTCCATATTTACTTTTGGTAACTTCATTTTCCCTCCAACCAAGGGAAAACAATTCACTTTAAAGCAATGTTCTCCCATACCTGGTACAATAAAATGTGTTTGTTTATATCCTGAAAAAACGAATGAATCATTCACCTCTATGTTCACATGTATTTTCTTCTCAGATGATGTCCAGTTTATTATTTTATATACAAGAGTAAATAATTGTCCTACTATTGGATTTGGTGGAATTCTAATATATGCTGAGATTTCTGCTTTTTTTCTTATTAATTGTGGCACAACTACTGTTGATTCTGTACAAGGAATTTTAGTGTCTTTAACTACGGATGATTGTTGGTTTCTTTTCCATTGTATTACCAGTAATCCTATATCTATGTCTAACTTTTTGATGTCCATTAAGGTCAATTCTAATAAATAATTTACATTATATACATTTCCTTGTTTCCAAACTTATTTAAATATAATAATATCAGTAAACATTTTAATGTTAATTATAAATAAATACCAATATCTTCAATATACAAACCTTGCCCTTGAAAATCATTCTCTATTTCAATAGACGATGCTGTTATTTCCATTCGAGCCTGTGCATTGGCTTGACCCAACTAAAAAAAAAAATTTATTTATATTTTAATAAAGAAATAACAATAAAAAAACCATAAAGATAATAATAAATTCGTTAATTTTTACCAAATTTAAATCAATATCAGATACTAAAATTTCACATGGACTTGTGGTGGTAATCTTTGCAACTAAAAAATATTTCTCAACTCTTTCCATATAATTTTCCGACTTTCTTTCAAAAATACTTTCACTTTGTTGTGATGTATTAAAAGAAAAACTGAATGGTGCAATAAAATGTATTCTAAAATCTTCCTTCTTTTCAATCCAGCCTCTTGCAGGATATGGTGTAGATGGCACTGAACTAGTTGACGAATAATAAACTGTTAAATGAAGTGTTCGTGGCAAATTGGATTTTTTTCCAAGAACATAAACTATCTTCACTACAGATTCTCCCGCTGGTATTATTCCTATATCAATATCCTTTAAATTATTGGTCACATTTGCTGTAATTGTAGGATCTAAAGTAATAAAATCTTCCGAATCTACAGGATTTGATTGTGCATCTGTAACAATTTCCGCATTCAAAAATGTTTTAACTTCTTCATGCTCCAAATTTACTACGGTAAGTTCTATCGGATAATATTCATCCAATAGTGCAGGGGCCGAATGTTTAGCTTGTATATCTAACCTGGCTAATTTTTGAGTAACTCTAATTATAAACAAATTATATTAGTAAAAATAATTGCCGTTAAAACATTTTAACGAATATTTTAATTACTTGATAGAAGTACGTTCCCCTGTTCCATTTAATACCGTATAAGTAGGCTTAGTAACTAATAAATCAAAATAAAATTGAATTTTAATAAAGAATCTTTGTTAAATAGAAACATATTATAATATTAGTTTATAACCATAGCAATATACCTTCATCTTTGGAATCAATATTACCAATCAGCCATTTACGTTTAGAATGTTCTTCCCGTGCGTTCTTCAAATTAAAATGAAGTTCAACCTTCCATTGTTCCGTCAAAAATCCAAGAGAAACAGCTTGAAGCTATAAATACAGAATTTTTAAATACTTATTAACTATAAACAATTTGATAATGGATAATTCACGAATTTACCTGCAAATCGCCACTTTCCTTTGGCTCAATCGATCCTTCAAATACTTTAGTAATACCTTTACTAAAATTCAAATCAACATCCTTAACCCATACTAACTCTCCTTCAATATCCTCTTGCAAGCAATTTTTGCAATCGATCCATTCTAGCTTTGTATTATCTTTTTCAATTTTATTATCACGGAGGTAATGATTAAAGTATGAATCGTTATATGAAAAGCGGAGGAAAGTGAACCGTAAAGGAATAGGAGGAGATTCGGCTTGAGTTGAAAACGCAATTTGAAACAAAGTTTCAGCCCCAATAAATGTTGTATCATCTTTAAATTGCACACGACATGTTACTGATTATTAAAAACATTCGTCAAGATAAAATATTCTAGTAATAATAAAAGACTGTATAAAAAAGGATACAGAAAGAATTTATTTCATCCATATCAATCATAATTTGCCTTAGCTCGGGTAAAGTGATCTATATATTTTATATAGGATTAATATAATATATCTTAGAAAATATTAATAAATTTAGTATATTATTATTATCACGTACTTTAAAGAGTATATCTGTAAGTTCGTTATGAATTTCGATTCGTTGTTGGTTTGATATGGAAAATTCTAAATGAATATATAAATCATCAAATCATATCACTTATTTTTTTTTTAAAAAGAAACAAAACTCATTTTAATAATAAATAGACTTACGATCTGACAATAATTCGATTAAATATTCCACAACTTTCTCCCAAGTACCAAGATCCTTAGCACACACTAAAGACCATCTCAATATTGACTCTAGAATTGTATGCCAATGTTCTTTACGATATGTTTTGGCAATTCTTTCAAAAAATCTATAAAAAAAAGAAAATTTTAAATGTTATAAATACTTTCTCTTGACAATAATGATAAACCTTCGTTACTTAAGTAATCACTAATATACTTTAGAGCCGTTTCATATTTTCCAGCATCTAAATAAGTGTTAGCAATTTCAGAGGCTAAATACAACGTCATACGACCAGTCTTTTGTGCCTTAAATTGCTCATAACTCTTAGTATACAATTCAATTGTCAACGTTGAATGATCTATACTTTGTTCTGCATCCAAAATATCTTGTGGTGGAAGGATAAAATTATCAACTCCTTCTTTTTTCATATACTATATATAAAAAAAAATGATTAATATCAATAAACTTGAATAACTCTTATGGGGAGAATCGTTAAATACCTTTTCTAAATTTAAAAAATGTTTTCTCCTTAAGGAGTTATACTTTGCTGCCATGAAATAATAAAATCCCGGATGTTGAAGAACCATCGTTGGATTAATTCCAGAGCCTGTATTGGGATTACTTGACATACTTGATATACTTGACATACTAGACATACTAAATCTAAAATCTGATGAAGTAGTATTATGAGAAATTTTTGCCGGATCTGGAATAGTAAAACCAGTCCTAATAGCAATTTCTAAAATGTCAGCAAATATGCGATACTGTTTGGACAACCACGCCCAATATTCAAATGTATCTTCACCAATACCCCGCGTATTAGATATATCCTTAAAAGTTGACACGTGTTTATTCAGTTGAGCCAGTGCTGCCGAAGGGGAATCAACATAAAGGTTCAGTTTACATAACTAAGTAGCATAATATAAAATTTGAACAATTTGGTAATATAATAAATAATGTAAGTTTATGAAAAAAAAAACTATACAAACTTTTAGACTAATAGTATCAGCAAGAATCCTAGCCTCAACCCAACGTTTACTTCGAGTGGGCAATCCAGTTGCACCTGGTGTGATGGAAGACTGAGGCGCGAAAAGATCTATAATAAGATTATAAGCTGATTCGTAGTATCTGTATATAAATAAAAAGTATTAGTCATAAAAAAATAATCCTTTCTTTAAAAAAAAAAATTTGAAAACATTACCTGATAGCTGCTTCCATATCTTGTCTAAACTCGGCAAAAGTTGCTAATTTATAATCATATCGAATCATCCACCCTTGAATACCAAGCGGTTGTGGGCTCATTGAAGGTTTTTCAGTGAGTGGAGGTCGCATAAAATTACCACTAGGAGAAGGTAACCTGGATCGCTTCCTCTTTACGCGTTTCCCATGTTCACGATAATAATTTAATCCGTATTCATAAAGAGATTTTTGCAGGCTTTAAATTGTCAGATATTTTCAGTATTTGGTTTGCGTAAGGATTTAGATAGTTTATAAATTCAGTTACATACTTTGTCACGAAATCTTGAAAATCTCCGTACTGAGATGAAGGTAACACGAAAAATGCATGCCTTCCATCTAATCCACTTACTTTTCGGATATTTGCTAATCGCTCATCCATCGCTTGATCTTTTAAAAACATTCGCTCATCCATTGTCTTATCTTTTAAATAATTCATAGTTAATTTGCATTGAACTCTGATCTCATAAAAATATTATTAAATAACATTTATACATGCCAATATTTTGCGTTTTAAGTAATATTACGGCTGAAAATTTAATTCCTCTCTCAAGTAAAGATTTTCTATAAAATTATTTACAAATCAGTCGAAATTCAAAAAAGTATTATATAAAAAAAATAATAAATCGATATTTTTATAAAACCTCCTTTCATTTATCTCCATTGCCAAAATATAATCTTTCTCTTTATCCATTGATTCTGGTGTACCTTCTTGTGTTGAAGAAATTTCTTCCTTTTCTTGTATAGAATCAGGTGAAGTATGATGCCACAAGTCATAAAAGCCTACTACAACACTTGGTAGAATTTCTCGATGTTTTCTTACCCATATAGGAGGAATTAAACCATCAGGATGAACAGGCGATCCTGATGTCAATGGTGAAATAGCTGAATGTGCAATTGGCATATTTAGATGATGAGTTTGTGCTGGAGGTCTCATCGTTGGTTTTCGAGGGGGGAATTGATGATTCTACATAAGCATGCAAAGTATATATAGTTAATAATAAAATAAAATACAAATATATATTGATTATATGAAATCGAATCGATTTGGTTCTCAATTTAAATTAAGCTACCATTAAATTATAAGTTTAATGAAAATATTTTCATTAATGAAATCAACATACCTTATCAACAGCAACTACGTGAAAAACTGCACTTGCATTTTTTCCGGGTCCCCAAATACCTACTTGACTTTTTGCTGTTAAAAGAGACAGTAAAGTTCTTGATAACTGTTGTTTTGTGGAAATAGGTATTGAAGCTGCACTTAGTGAACTTCTTCGCGATTGAGATTTAGAACCGGGAGGATTTTGTATAGAACCAGTTGTAGAAGTAGGCTGTTCTACCAAATCTCTCGCTGTTCCTAAACCAATTACAGCCATTAAAGGAACATGGTGAAAAATAAATTCGGGAGGATAGCTATCCATAATTAATCTAAGTGATTTTGTAAAGCCAACCGAGTAATTTTATCAAACTTAATTATGTAATCCAAGACCATAACACAAGATCTTAGATCGTACCACATAAATTTTTGTTTGTCGCATGAGATTATGTAACTTTTATTTCTAGAAAAATAGCGCGAAAATTAAATGAAACAAAAATATTTACGAATTAGAACTTCATTTCCCATTTTTTTTTAAAAAAAATACTATTTAATATATAAAATGAACGACACTAATTCTTATAAAATGTAATTAATATAAGTCATTATATTCAATATCAGGTAACCGATACTTTGCACGATATTCAGAAAATTTAACAAATCCCACATGCTTTTTAACATCATCGATATATTTCTTTGTAAAATTCTTATTGTTTCCTAAATATAATGTATCTAATTGTCCATTATTATAATAAGTTAATAATAAACAGATATGGTGATCGTTAAAAAAAGAACAATTAGAAAAATCCAACACTTTAAATTTGATTCCTTTTTCTTTACAAATTTTAAAAAATTTTGATAAATAATTAAATTGAAGATAATTTTCAAAATTAAATGTGAGATTAATTACAGATTTAGGTAAATTTTCTCCAATTAAAATTAATAAATCTTCTCCACTAAATTCCAAATATCTTAAAGATAATATTTCAAGATATTTCAAAGTATTTAAATAAGATGAAAATAAATTAACATAATTAATATCAATTGAATAAGTTAATTCAATTAATTTGGTACAATAATCTTGACAATAAGAAAGGATATCTTTTGTTTCTGATTCATCAATAGATAATGTTAATTCTTTTATTTTTTCATTTGATTGTTTAAATAAAATCTTAATGAAATCAGGTGGAAATCCCTTTCCCTCATCCATTATAATGCAGATTCTATTCAATTTTTGAAATGATAATGATAAATCATTTTCATTGATTGAAAATTTAAAATTACTACAATAAGTTATTTCCAATTGTTGTAAATTTGAGAATATGGACAATTCATGAAGTGGAAAAGGATCAAATTTATTAAATTGAATTAAGTTAAGACAAAAACATGTCAGAACATTACAATGTTCTAGAACACTTTTCCAAATAATAGGGAAATCAGAATCTAAGCATGATATCGTCACATCTTCCAATCTTTTTTGATTTTTAATAAGTTGTGCCATATTTTTTACACAAAGATCCAATGGAGTAATATCATTAATCCATATAATTATAATTTTTTTTAAATTCATTAAAATTTTTGAAGCTGATAATAAAATAGTTGGTAAAAGTCCTACTCCATCTCCCACAATAACGCAATCTAAACATGTAATATTGGATAAATTTTCTTCAGCTTGGGTTAATTCAAAAATATTCATAATTTGTTCTTCATTAAAATAAATTCCTTCCATATATGTTGAATTAATTATGAAATTTTCACATAAAGCTTTAAATATCTTGAGTACAGTTTTCCTTTCAAATTCTTTTTCTAAAAGTGCTGAACCTTTAACTTTTTCCTCAAAAAAAATACTTGTATCAAGCCAAACTTTTATTGTAGCCAAAATGTCATTGAGCCAAAATTTTTGTAAAAAACTTGTATAATTGAATATAGCTTTTACTGTTGAATCCAATCCAACGGATTCTCGAAATTCCTGAGATAAACATTTAATATAAGAGTCCATAAGTTGAACATATCGTTCTTTTTGTCCAGACTCAAAACAAAAGGAAAAGGGATCTTTCCACAATTCAGGAATTGCTGAAATACACCAATGACGATTGATTAGAATGCAAGTATACCGTGCTTTCCAATCTTTTTCTAATTCTTTAAATATCAAATGTAGACAAAGTTCTGGAAGTGTAGCTGCCATATTTTTTACTATCTGATTTGTTTTGATTTTTGATTTTAAATTTTATTTATTTTATTATCCGATGATCGTCCATTGATCGACATACACATATACGTAACTTATCTTGACGTGCGCATTATTGATAGATTGTCCTTTATTAAGGTTCTGTATTTTCCCCAAGTAAGGCATACATGTTTATTCACATGTTCAAAAATTAAATATTTTTAATACTATTTTAACAACTTTTTAACACCTTGCGTTAAACAGTAGGTCCGAAGATTACGACGTTGACTATAAAACTTAAAATATCAAAAACATATTCACTCTTTAAAAACACTAAAAACGCTGAATAACTACTTTTACAAACCTGTAATAAGAAAAAAAAATGAATTGTAAAGATTTATCTGCTACTTTACTAAAAAATATTTCTCGACTTCTTATTGAAGCAGATGACTATAATGTATTCATCACAGTTGGAGAAGAACCAAATGTTGAAATATTTCAAGCCCATTCAGTTATTTTACGTGCTATGTCTCCTTATTTTCATGCTGCTTTATCAATAAATTGGGCTCAAAAAGCAGGTCATAAATTTCATTTTAAAAAACCGAATATTAATCCCAATATTTTTAAAATTATTTTACAGTAAGTTCAATTCCTTTTTTTATAAAAAGAAATATATGTATTTCAATTCAAATAATCATTTATAAAAACACGTAATTCGATAGATATATTTATACAGGAACCATTCGTTTTGATGATGAAACAAGCGATCTTAATCTTGTCGAATTACTTACAGCATCAGATGAATTAGTTCTTACGGATCTTGTAGACTATATTCAAGAATATATTATTAGTTTAGATAGAGTATGGTATCAAAATAATTTAATCCAAGTGTTTAATACAGTATCATGTTATGAAGGGGTTTTTGAAAAATTAAGAGATCATTGTATTGAATTAATTTCAGTAGACCCTCAATTACTTTTTAACTCGGAAGAATTTAGTATATTGCAAGAAGAAGCATTAATTTTAATTTTAAAACAAAATAAGTTACAAATTAGAGAAGTTGAATTATGGAATTATTTAATTCAATGGGGAATTTCTCAATCTCATTTATTTGAAGATAAAACGACAAAAGATTTAATAAATTGGTCATCAGAAGATTTTGAAACTTTGGAAAAAATACTTCATCATTCTGTTTCTTTTATTAGATTTTTTCAAATGTTACCAGAAGAATATTTTTATAAAGTTAGACCTTATAAAAAATTATTACCGAAACAACTTAAAGATGATCTTAAATTATATTTTATTATACCAAATAGTAATTTAACTACAACAATTTTACCACCAAGAATTCCGAAATTTATGCTTAATTCAAGTATTATTACATTAAAACAATCTTTAATAATTTCAAGTTGGATAGATTATAAAGATGATTCATCAATGTATACATCACAACAGGAAAATCCTTATAATTTAATATTACTTTTACGTGGAAATCGGGATGGTTTTGGTGTAGAAGAATTTCGTGAAAAAGTATTTAAACAAGGACCAACAATTGTTGTTATTCATCTAGCAGGATCAAAAGATATTATTGGTGGCTATAATCCTTTAGATTGGACTGGTTCAAATAAATTTAATCAATCTACTGATAGTTTTATTTTTTCTTTTCGTTCTGAAAAAAAATCTTCTATCACTACTTTAAGTAGAGTTGCTAAAGAAAAAAGTGCTATTTCTGATGATGATGGTCATTTTATTGGTTTTGGTCATGGTGACTTAAAAATCTTTCAAAGTGTTTGTCAAAAGAAAGATTATATGTGTCCGATTCATGATCTACCTTCTTTTCAAATGTCCAATTATGAAGTTTTTAAAGTTGTAAAAAAAGAAATTAGTTAAAATATAATTATCTATTTAGGGAGGGAGGTGGGAATTATAAATATCAATGTATAAAATAATTACTGTACTGTATAGTATGTAAACATTTTTAATATTAAATATATGTTCAAAAATTGTCAACAAGTTTGAATAAAGATAAATTTACAGAATTATTTTAATAAAAAAAAATATTATTAAGAACATTAATTGTCTCGTAGTACTAGAAAAGAACACAAAGTACAATAACGAAATTTATTTTAGTATTTAAATAATTTACTATAATTAATTATATTATACAACTTTTTCCTAATAAATCTTGGTGCAGTCTTTTCTATTTTTTCTTTAAAAGACCGAATCCTGAACCAACTACATTGCCAGCCCCAGAAACAAAAGAAGTTGCTTTTGTTCCAACATTTCCAACTCCAGAACCAATTCCTGTTAGTGCTCTTGCAGTACCATCTACAATTCCCGAATTTTGTTTCTTCCTTCCAACAAGAGAGGGCCGGAAAACGATGTGAAGAACAAATTTGCCTCCGGGTGCAGTAGATTTACTAAGTTCATTCTTCAATTGTATCTCTTTCACTGTTTTTTCGTAAGGTGGCAAGTCGTCAAGTTGAATTGACCCGCTTGCAATTTTTTTATCATTTCCTATTTGATTCCAATCAAATACATCCACTTCAAATACACTAGTTGATCGTGAAAGCTTTAAAAATTTAAAAAAAGATTAATTATCGTATTTATTTTTTTTATTAAAGGATTATTCTAACTAAAATAATAAATACCACGGTCACGTTAAAGGATTCATTAAATTCAGGGTTACAATTCTTTTTAATAGTCTTCGTTTTAAAAACTTTTTCATTATTCAGGGTGAAGACAGCGAATGGATCACTCGTACCTAAAATTTGAACAAAAATTTTATATAATATTCTATCAAATTAAGTAATCAAGTAATATAAAATTATTTACCAGATCGATCAGCTGCTGGTAAATTTTCTGCATTCTTGACAGTGATTTGTAAATCTCCCATATCTACATTGTAGAAAGGTAACTCAAATTAATATCTCCTAAATTAAGGATAAATCTCATAATTTAAAATCACTTACTATTTATACTCTCCGAAGGTTGTAGTTTATATTCAACAGGTATATACTGAACATAAACATTCAAAGTTGCATTATTCATTCCTTCAATAGGAAGGTTTATACCGTCTTCTCGTGATGACTTTAGGCAATCCTCTAATAATTCTTTAGCTTCTCGTTCCACAACACCAATAGGATTCCTGTTATCTCCTTGTTTAATATGGAAAATAAGCTTGGAAAAATCCAGTTCCTTAATAATTACGTCAGTGACTTTAAAAGTCAATGAGGTATTAGCGTTAATGAATAACATAAAATAGAAAAAAAGAATAATTTGAAATTTACCTTCTTCGTATTGCGGATTTGCTGCCTTACAACGATTAGTGGTATAAACAGGGAATATCCCATTATCTACATAAACATCTACACTTGTATCTCTCTTCTCAAAATTGGCTCTATTAATATGTATAATAAAAATTCCAGTTTCTAAATATATAATAGACATTAGCAAAAAAAAAAAAAAAATTTACCAACAAAATAGGAGAATTAAGTAATATTATAACGTACGATGATCACTTAAATTATTTAAATTGATGTTTTCGGCTTCTTTCTTTTTAATAGTTGGATAAAAAGCTGCTGAATAAATAATTGTGCCTCTTGATTCACGATCAAGGATTAAAGGTGAAGACCTATAATAAACAATTTCAAATCGAAACGAAATATTAAATTCATCATTATTGTATACTTAAATTACAATAAACCCGAATAAGCTTTAGAATTACACTCACGCATCTTCAAGTTTGTCAACAGCTTCAAATGTGCTATTTTGTTCCTTAACTAATTTTGAAAGTTCCAACTCTGCAAAACCTAATTTCTTATCTTTTACATTAATTTCACGATCCATTACTTGAAGATTCAACACTTCTCTCGTACTATGTACTGGTATATAGAATATTTCATCCCATACGGGATTCAAGTTGTCGAGAATAAAATCTGAACGACCACGAGCAGTAGAACCCAGCAAAACTTTCACATAAGGATCGGATTTACTTCCTGAGATCGCAATTTTTTAAATTAAATAATTTCCTAATTTAGCAACGCAATGTAGATATAATAAAGCAACATGATTAAATTATTCTCAAGTTATGAGAATATCATACCTAATTTCCCTAGATTCTTTAAATCTTTAGCACCCTTAATATGAAGTCTTACAAATCCACGTGGTTCAACTGGATAAAGAAATTTTAAAGTCACATTAAATTTATATTAATATTATTATAGTTTATATTCGTTTTGGTAAATTTTGTAATGGATATTTATAAAAAAAATATATATATATATTACCGAATCCGCCGGGTCCGGGAAGATCATCTATTAACACAGGTTTCCATAAACAAGTTAAATTTATTCTGCCAATTGGGGCTCCATTTTTTAAATCGAACCAGTCCATCTTCTCTTTCATGTTTGCTAAAAATTGTTCTAAAGTGCTTTCCCATTTTCCAATAATATTGGTTGAATCACGCTCATCACGAACAATGACAGCTAGCTTGGCATCGGCTCTATTTGTAATGAACATTTCAAATGGATCCTAGTGAAACATAATTTACTTATTAAAATCTTATTAATAAATTAAATAAAGCCGTTAAAAATACTAACCTCCCAAACAGGATTATTTGTTCTTTTCAGTGTCTTCGATTTGAAAACAACTTTCCCATTCAAAAGCAATTCTGCATACGCATTATGACGATTGCTAAGATTCTTAGCTTGATGAATGTTAAAGCGTAAAATTCCAATGTCTGTTTTTTTTTTTAAAAAAAAAGTACAATCAATTATTATGAATTAAAATTTCAGCTCGCAAATGTATAATAATTTATTTATGTACTTGATTCAGGTGCAGGTCCTCCTTCTATGGCTTCAGCTACTGGATACCAGATCGCATCGAATTTAATTTCGCCGTGAGGTTTACCCTCATATAATACTTCAGATGTACTAATCATTGATCAAAAAAAAAAAAATCCAATAAACATCAAGGCACAAAGGAAAAAAAAACACAGAAAATTACTAAAGAGATCTCACATGCTTTCTTGCTTTGGGTTTTCTAATAAAGAATTTAATTCAAAATTGGAAGTTCCAAGTGGCTTATCCTTACTCATCCCGTTAAAATCCCATATCTCAAGCCTTAAAAATTCACTCAAGGTCGTTAAAATCAAGAAATGTGTCTCGTTCCAAGCAGGATTCAATGAATCATCGATAACTTTTGTCTTGACGAGTTCTTTATTTCCGTGAGCTTTTACTTTAACATAAGGATCAGATGTACCAAATCTTTCTGCGTTTCTTAATCCCCTTGCATTAAATATGGTAAGTTTGAGGACACCAATCGCAGTTTCTATTTGAAATAAGAATTTTTATAAATATATAATGATCATTTATAGAATTTGCACAGAGAATGTTACCTATTGGATAGCCTCCAATGAGAAGTTCCGCATCTATTGTGTAAACATTTGGAGCATACATCAATGGGCGAAGATTAGCATGAACTTGATCTTGAATAAATGAGGACAATCCAGGAAGCTAATCGAAAAATATAAGGTGAATTAGATTTATATTGTATTATTCAACGAATGCATAAGAATAATTGAACTCATACATTTGCTATGTCGAAACCGAATGTTTCTCCTCCAATTGGTTTTAAAACATAATCAAACTTTGGTTCTTCCAAGAAACTAACATCGACAGTTTTAACATGAGGGAAAATATTTATCAACTTTAATGTGACTCTTATAAGTCCAGAAAACGATATATCTTCCAACAATATGGGAATTCCTGCGCCAACCATTCCCTTTCCCAACCGAATAGTGAGAGCAATTTTAGGATTGACCTTCCTAATCATTTGCGATCTTGTCATATTTGCAATATCATTTGGAATATAACTAACTTTCCAATCCATAACCTAAAATTTAAATATATGAGTAAAATAAAAGAATATAAAGTAGGATAATATAATGGTATTCACCACTACGTCATCATCAGACTTTGGATATGATTTTATAGATTCGATGGTGAGAGGCTTTGAACCTAGTGTAAAAGTTGTCAACCGGATTGAATCCAGAAAAGATGGTTTTGAAGCAGCCAATATATCATCAGCTGTTTTTACAATCGTTGCTGATAATACAGGTTCATAAATAAGCCAAAATCGACGTAAAAATTCGTTAATCCATTCTGCTGGCTCTTCGTAAAGCTCCAGTTTTTCCTTTGCAAGTTCACGACCAATTTCATCTCTTGCATTACGATAAAATCGTTGGACAGAATTCTTAAAATACGTTCCTGAGAACCAATCGAAAACGGATTAATCAATAAGAATTCGACAATGAAGTGGTATTATATCAATTGAAAAAAAAAATGATTTTACCAACAAAAGCACTGATAATAATAACCCAACCAATGCCTCCACCAAGAGAAGTAATTATGTACGTCAAGAACACAGATACAAATACTACTGTAGCGTTTAACCACAGTTGTCCATAAAATTTTTCGCCTAGAACTTCGTCAAAAATGTCTTTATCTGATTCACCAGCGCCAGTAACACGCTGCCAACCCGTACGTGCCCAATCAGGAATTTCAACCGACTCTACCACAGAAGGTATACTTCCGGGCAAAAGAGTTGAAAGTCTTTTATTGGTTGACTCAGTTTCTTCTTCAGTTGTTTGACTTGCGTCAGTATCTGTGGTAATCTTTTTAGCATTTGGTCCTATAGTATTAGACTTGGGGCCACCCCCGGAATCTTCAAGTGTTTGTTTAGCTTTCTCTTCTGGAGAATCTTCGGCTTCAAATTTATATACTGGGGTATCTGAGTCTGCAAACTTCTTGTTTATCTCGTCATTGATAGCTTTTTCATTTTCCGGTACTTTATCCATTTTTGAAAAGAAACGGAGAGATAAATAAAATTTTAAAATTCACTATTATAACGTTGGTGCGTGTGAAGCGTATCACTTCACGATTTGTATAAAATATAACAGATAAAATATTTGCTATAGATAGTTGTAAATTTCACACGCCTGGCGCCAAACCATCAAAAATCGAGAAAAGCTTTTTTTAACATCGCCAGATAAGATCATGATGTGTAAGTTTTTACGCTTAATTCGGTAACCATTACTACATTTGAAATTTTTACGTAAATAATTAGACTCACAACACATGATGACCAGTAAAATTTCTATATGCAAAAGAATAAAGCCAAAAATAGTAATAAGCATTCCAACATTAAAATTTTTAGGTTATGTGAATCAGCGATTAGTTAGCCCACTTGCATATATAGACATATATATATATATATATTGTATATATACATATGATAAATGCAACTCCTGCTTTGTTTAAATGACCACTCTCCATTCTCTTTGCTCGTTAAGATAATCAATTTAATCAAGCTATATACCATATTTTAATATTATGAATTTTGAAAAGAAGTTTCGGTTTATTTCATTAATCTTATATTTAACAATTTTGGTTAAAACATCTATTGCGGAGTTTGTACCAGGTTCCCACCTAACATTACCCCAATGTATCGCAGCCACTGAGGTGAGTGTGATCTATCCGAATTATCCCGGGTGGCGAGATGCAAAAATTGGTGAACGAATTCGGTTCGTGAATTTAAAAAAAAATTTTTTTTAAAAGGAGTTACAAAATTCTAAAGTAAAATTTGATTTTGATTTTAAAGATTTCAACGAAGACCAGTAGTAGTTACTTATCCAATTAATACGACTCAAGTACAATGGTTAGTTCAATGCGCTAATTCATTCAAAAGAATGCCAGTTCCTAGGAACGGTGGTCACAGGTAAAATAAACCGATTAATTTTTTTATTTACTTATTTACTTATTTATTTATTTATTTATTTTGGTAACAATAATGAGGTTTTTATTTATCTTCATTTCAATAATTTTATAATTTTAGTAATATTGGATCATCTTCAATGGATAATTCGGTAGTTATTGATATAAGCTATATGGATTCACTTGTTATAGATGCTGCGACTCAAACAGCAACGGTTGGTGGAGGAATTCGTCTTGGACCTTTATATATTGAATTAGATAAAGCAGGATTTACTATAATTTCTGCTACACATCCAACTGTAGGTTTATCAGGAGCAATCGCTTCTGGTGGGTTTGGATTACAATCACGTAAATATGGTGTTACAGGAGATTGGGTACTAGAAGCGGAAGTTGTAACTTCGGATGGTAGCTTATTGATCGCAAATGCTGAATCTCATTCTGATTTATTTTGGGCATTAAGAGGTGGAGGTGGTGGAAAATATGGGATTGTTACTCAATGGAAATTAAAACTTATACCTGTATGGCCTAAATTTACTGTATTTAATATAAATTATTTTTATAACGGATTTGAAGAAGTTTTAACGAATTTCTGGAATTGGGCTTATGGTTCTATAGAGGATTTATCAGTTTCTTTTGTTTTTACAAATAATGAATTTAATATACAAGGACATTTTTTGGGGGGAGAAAAAGATTTGCATGAATTAGTTGATAAAACTGGATTATTTAAATTATCAAATGCTAAAGCTGTTAAACGTGATGAATGTACACATTTAGGGTCTCGTGCTTATTTCCTTGATAAAGACAAAACGTGTGATAAAATTTATCTATTGAATGTTGGAAATTCTCCATTTGGTCCAAATTATGGTGATGACCCATCACTTCTAACACTTCAAACTGCTGAGATCACTCTAGTTACTGAAGGAGTTATAGAAGGATATGGGGCCGCGCCTAAACAACAAAGGGAATATGTAAAAACAAAATCAATGTTTTTCGCTAAAGAATTATCAGTTGAAAATATTACAACTATAGTGGAAAGAGCAAAAGCTATGCCACCTGGAGCTCATGCAGAATTAACTGCCTATGGTGGTATACTGGGAACTCAACCCACTGATTTAACAGCTTTTCCTCATAGAAATGGTGTAGCTTATCATCTTTTACTTGAAGTTTCACTTACTGGTAATGCTACTATTGATGAATTTGCTTTAAACTTTGTAAATACGTGGGAAGAAGATCTTAGACCATTATCAAATGGCAGGAGTTATGTGGTAAATATTTAATAAATATTAATAGTTATATTTTTTTTTTTCTTTAATGATTTAATTAACTTTTTTTTAAATAGGGATATGAGGATGAAGATTTAGTAAATCCTGGATTATCTTATTTCGGTGGAAATCTTGAGACATTAAAAAACATTGACTCTATATATGATCCAAATAATATTTTTGATTCTGGACAATCTCAACAACAAACAGAACTCCCTCTAACTAATGAAAAATGTCCATATATCGCTGGAGGAGATCCACCAGGAAGGCGAAGTGGTGGTGTTAAAATCAATGAAAACAATCTTATTTATATTACTTCAATTTTAATAACTTTTATAATTTTAATTGCATTTTAAACCTTGTAAAACAGTTTTTTTTTTGAAATAGAATCTTAGAAATTTGATTTTTTACTATTTAATAAATTTATTTTGACCATGATCTTAGAAAGAAAACATTTAGGCGAATATTAAAGTTGGACAAATGAGAATCACTGTAATCGAATAATACACAACGAACTTAATCATTACCTGCGATTTCACGGAAATTTTCGTACCGATTTATCAATCTCAATCACAATACGAAAATTTAAATTGTTTGTTACCCAATTAAGGTGGCAGTACTTTTAGCTACTGTAAATATTTAGAATTCGAATCTAAGATAAATTTTTTTTCTTATACAAATCGAGATAATTTAAAAAGCGCAATAAGATAGATATAGTTAGATGTTCTATGAACTAAACAATCGGAATATACCGCGAATTGCGTGATAATATCATGTGATTTTTTCACTTCAAATTATTCGTTTAGCCACCTGTCATTTTTCTAATTTTTAATTTTTAGGTAAGGCCACTGTGATATCAAATTACAAACATGTCGGAATCGTATAAATAATCGTTATATTAAAATTATACCCGATATATATGTGTTCTCTCAATATAGCGGGATTGTGGGAAAGATAAATTTTATCTGTTATATCGAGTTTTTTAATATACAGAACATCATATATCGAATAGCGATATGATTTCTTAAATTTTATTATATAAAGCGATTATTTCACATTTTATATTATATATATGCTAATGTGATACCTTGCGGCGACTATGAGAAAATATTAGGTACAAACATATGACATGATTTCTTGAATGGCGCAAAAGGAAGTTGACTATGACCGCTAGTAATAATATGCAAAGATCACGTGATTTAGATATTCACTTTTTCGGTTATGATACCTTTCTAACTTTCTTAAGATCATGTCCTCGAAAGCAAAAGCGTATCTTTTCGTACATTAATCTAATGCTTTGTTGAACTTTAATAATCAACGCCTTTACCTCACGGTGAGACTTCCTAAAAGCACATGAAGAATATTATAGTATCCCTAAAGTTATGTAAATGTATGTATGCTGTAGTAGTACAAAAAGCACACTATGGTATTTCTAAAAAAAATAAAACAATTCTTTCGCGCGTTCCGTTCCGATGTTACAACTTTTATATACCAATAAAGAGTTTTAAATCAAAATTTTAATTTGGTAAGTAAAAAAAAAAGGTTCATACCTTCGAAAATTAAACACAGCATATTGTACACAAAATTATTAAGTTATCAATCTCACAATCTTTTTAATTTTTAATCGAAAGAACGATATTAATTACTTTAATGAATGATTTCTTTAAGAGCACAAAAATAAACAATGATAAATAAAGAACCAAAAAAAATATAACTATGGTATAGTATTATGCCACAGAATGAACTTACCTAAAAAAAATTGTCTGATTAAATTGATAATTTACGTTCGATAAGGCGAGTTAATACTTGAATGAAATTTTTATTATTTTAATTGGACATTTTAATTATAATAAAGAGAAAAAGAAAATACATGAATGGTCGCGTAATACATTTGATTGTCTATTATGATTTGTATCATTACTTTGCGTCTTTTTAACCTAACTGAATTTCACATTTTTTATTGAATATTCTAAATATAGCAACCTGCAATTGTTATGCCATCAATGGTCGACTTCATTATGATGTGCGAAACTTATTTCCAAATTTATTCAATTAATCTCCGATGTTTACTTTAATGTGATAAAAAAAAAATGTGATATAATTTTTTTTTTTAGAGGCGTAAATGTCTAAATGATGATGTTAATAGTAATATTATATAAATGGTTAGATATCATAGTTGTGTTTAATTTTGGGTCGAATTTTATTTATGTATTGGGAATTTTCTAAAAAGAAATTTGATTCTCGAGAGATTTTTCTAATCATTTTTAATTCATGAGAAAATTAATCCTAATTTGTATAAGTAATTCTGTCCTCCATTTATTTTTTAATAAAAAAAATATTGACATTAAAAAAAAAAAAATATATAAATATATATTAGATAATAATACCAACTAAATGTAATACAAATAAATAAATAAATAAATAAATAAATAATGAAATTTTTTTTTTTATGTCCCATAAATTTTTATACACATATATATAAAATTTTATCCTATACTTTCAATTTCAACTCAAATTCAATAGGATAATGATCGGTAACACGTTTAGCGGCATTTTTAACTGTTTCATTATCAGTTTTTCCATTTAGCCAACCATCATCAAATCTCCATACTTTAATATTACCAATCCATCTACGTTCATTGGCAGCTTCAAAGATAAATCGATCATAAGCTGTGTCAGGTCCTTCAGCCACTGTCGTATCCATATTATCTTGAATTCCCCATCTTAAATTATTTTTCTTTAAAATAGTGTCAAGTTCTGCACGTTGAGATTTATTTACATAAGAACCTGCAGCATTAAGATCACCCATCATTATAATGGGCTCATTAGAGTCTGCACCTGAAGGAGCTAATTCTTCGGAAAAATCTCGTGTAGAGACATGAGAATAACCTCCACAACAACAACAAAAGTAACGTTGTAAAAATGAAATGAATGTATTTGGTTCCTTTTGTCCTGTCCCTTTATCTAATTGCCTTTTTTCTTGTACATTATCCCGTTGTAATTTCTTTCTAACATCCATATAAACTGTATTAACTAACGTACTAATTTCTTCAAACGCATTATTTGGTCGAGTATGGCAACCAACAAGTGTAATTCTAACATTTTTTCTTTCTAAATGTTGAAATCTAGCAACATAAGGTTCTCTTATAAATTTATCTCCCAATTTATCATCATCATCGATAACATAATCCTCCAAAACTTTCCATTCATTACTTCGATACAAGAAAACGTATCTTTCTTGATAAGATGTTCGTCCAATAGGATGACTAGCCACGTAAGCATATGGCGTGGCTGGTGTAGATACTTCCTTAGCAAGTTCTTGAATGATATCTTCATTTGCACGAATTTCTTGACATAATATAATACCATAATGTCGTAAAATATCAGCAATAATTCTCATAATAATCTTATTGGAAGATTTTTTAGTTCCGAAAGCTTTGATATTAAGAGCACCGATCATGGAAATATTTTTATTAAAAACTTGAGGTCTTGAATGAGAAGGGAGAGGAAAACCTGACAATAAATCATCAAAATCAGGTGATCCACCGATATCTCCTTCGGTATTTGTAATATTACCACTAATCTTTTTATTAGGAGATTTAATTACAGGAGGTGATAATTTTCCTTGATCCAAAATTTCATCTTTCTTATCTTTTAACTTTTGAGCAACTTTTTTGGTCTTATCTTTTACTATGAATTTTGAATTTTGAATTAAAGATATTAATGATTTTTAATGAAATTCAAAAAAAAAGTGACTTACGTGTACTTTTTTCTTTATCATCATCATCATAATCATCATCATCATCATCAGGATTCTTTTCTTTTGTTGATTTTTTCTTTTTTTTACCTTTTTGTGAAGAAGATTGTTCTGCGGTATCATCAATATATTCTTCACTTTCCGAATCGGAAGGTTTATATTTATCAACAACCTTTTTATTTGTTTTTTTTGTTTTCGTAGATTTTTTTGATTTTTTTTTTGGTTCGGTTCCAGTTTCTTCTAATTCTTCTTCTTCTGATTCATCATCTTCTTCTACTTCCTCAGACGATGGTTCATATTCTGAATCTTTATCACGTTTTGGAGGCATGATTGTATTTTTTTCAAATTCGTTAAATAATTTCGATTAAAAAAAAAAAATAATAATAATAATTTTTTTTCGATCAAAGGGATGGAGGAAGAAAAATATGAATTCGAATTACAAAATGATTTTTATATATGACATATATGACGTTTAAAAAATGACTGTAACCAAATGGTTGTAACAAATCATTTAATTTAAGAATAGTGATGTTACCCAAATAAGCGCCTAGCCACAGTTTAAATTTTTTTACGCTTAGCCCAATTAAATTCCCGCTCATAAGCCAATACTAAGCCTACTGGCTATATTATTAATAAAATACGGGAAATCCCATTTTTAACATAAGATAAAAAAATCTAAAAAAATTATTTTTTTTTTTTAAAAAAAAAAAAAAAAAAAAAAAAAAAAAAAATAATTATTCTATATTTAGGTCTATATTGATAATATTGATATATTGACATATTGTGTGTGTCGCAAATATTTCTTTCATATCGGATTCGATCGGCTGCCCGCAGTATATTTCTTATCTCGATTTAATCTATACGACACTACGACCCCATTCATTTACCTCGCTTTATAAGTTTTCCCTATAATAGAATAATAAAAAAAACGTTATACCCACGATTTATTGTCCTTTTATCGATAAGATTATTTCCTTTTTCTTTTCTTCTTTAATAGTTTTATCATTGGTTCCTTTCTTTTTCTTCTTTTTCTTTTTAGAAATTTCGGAACTAACTTTATTCTCTTTTATATTTTTATCTTTATCATTCTTATTGATTTCTATCCCTTTTTGTTGCTTTTCTTCTTTATTGGTCTCCTTAACAACTTTATTTGTTATTTTATTTGTTGTTTTATCATCTTTCTTATCATCTTTCTTATCAACTTTATTATCATCATTCTTCTTCTTCATTTCTACCATTCCTTTTTGTTTATCTTTTTCTTCTTTCTTATCATCATTCTTCTTCATTTCTTCAATGGTTTTATTTTGTCCTTCCTTAACAACTTTATTGGTCTTATTTTTCTCAAAATAATAATCAACTATGTCTGATGTGAATTTTTTCATTTCTTCTTCCATTCCATTAAATATCATTACTGAACAATAAGCTTCCATCATTTCTCCCAAATGATAATTATTTTTAGTATGCTGTAACATCAGTTTATCTAATTCACATTTAACTGCTATTTCAGCTAAAAATTCTCTTTGAATTATTTCGTTAGCGATTATTATAAAATCTTTTCTAATCGCATCAGGAACTTTTAATTTTAATGCTCTTGTCGCATAATAATTATATGCTCTGTCTCCAATAAAAGAATCTAATCTATCATATTCAGTAAAAAGTGTTGTAACAACTTTTTCATCGTTAATTTTTGGTAGGTTGATTTTTTTTGTGGAATAAAAAGCTGAAGGAAGAAATCTTAAATTTAAGGAGCTATAAACTGTACGTGCTATTATTGGATTTTGTTGTTGTAATTTGATAAAATTATTGGAATTTTTTAAGTTCTGTTGTAATCGAAACATCTTTAATAAGAGTTAACAAGTTTTTTTGTTAAATGAGAGTATAGAAAGAAATATTATCACAAATGGTAAAAAACGTACGTAATTTATACAAAATTTCCTCTTTTTGAAAATCATTCATTGAATGCCATATTAGGGAACAATTATAGAATCGGTCTAAAAATATTCGTCAAAAAGAATAGTAAATTTGATAAAAGCGAGTAATAACCGAAATCCAAAACAAAAAAAAATTCAGGATCTGAAACTTAATAAAAAACAAATAAATTACCTTTTTTAATTTGGTTCCTTGAATTAAAATTGATATTACGCCAAATTATTTATTATATTTAAGAAACCCTTTGTTTTGGATCTGCATTAGGATATTGGTTATGGGAGTCTCTTTTGCGAATTGGCGTAAAAATATTACATGTGCATATTTTTTTTTACCAATCGAAATCTTCGGTCATGGATTTCCCCTTGCACGGACAACGAGCAGATTTTCCGACGCCAAGCATAATCGGAGTGACGATCAAATCCCAGAAGTAAGTGTCACAAGGTTTTGTACAATGTAAAAATGTACAATGTAACAATATAAGTTTATCAGATGTTAGAATTCCGGAAAATTCTAAAATTATTTCTGTATTTGGATCCTTTGTATGTATAAATAATATGACTATTTAAATTGAAATAATTTCTCGATATTTAGTACACGTTTCATAATGCTGAATTTGGGAAACTTATTCTAATACACATAATGTAATTAAATTTGAACTATTATAGTTAATAAATGTAATACTTAACTGTAATGATGGAATTTTATTCCGAATAACTTCTGTATAAATATCTATAATTGTCATAAAAAGGAGTTTGTCATAAAAAATATCATTGTAATTTTACCCAATATACTTACATATTATCAAATACTCCGAAATAAGCACTTGTTCTTTGTAAACAGGAATAAGACAAAGCTATATTACTTAGTTAAAGTTTATTGATTATTTTAATGGTATAATAGATTCTAATCATTTAATTGTACAATTATCTATATATCAGATATCGGAATATCGGATTTATTCCTATCGATCGAATATCAATTTCTTTAATGGTGTACATTCAAAAATCGGATTATGTTTCCTTTCTCGTATCACATGTCATGATACTTATCCGAAATATGCAATGATTTTCCTTACACATTTTGCAACTTCGGAGAATGATTTTATTGGTTCGTGTCAATTCTGTCAAATTATAGATTGAATTTTTTTTCTTCATTCTTAAAATTTTTTTTTTTTTTTTCATCTATTTCATCTACCGAATAAAAAATTTTTCCGAATTATATGATTTCATTATCTTTTATATTTTTTAATTTATAATATTTTTATAATGGAAACTGAAGAATACTTCAATGAAAGTCATTACGAACACTTTCCTTCGGGAGGTAGAACGTAATTTTTTTCTCGAGTTTTTATCACCTATTATCCAATTTTCATTAAAAAAAAATAGATTAAAAATTAAAACTGCTTATTAAAAAATATTTTCCTTTAGAAATATCTATGGATTATCTGTATTCACCTCATATTTAGAAAGTGGTTTACCTTGTCTTCCAGAATTTCCATCAAATGCTCTTAAAAATCCTCCTCATGAGATTTTTGCTTATAATTTGAGAAAAAAGAATAATAATAAAAGTAAAAAGTCACGTATCTCAGCTAAATAAAAATTTTTAATTTAAATTAATAATTTTATAATATTAATAATGTAGGAATCCATCAACATTTATTCGTAAGTTTTTTCTATGGAATTAACTGTTTTGTTTCAGGATCAGGACATTGGAATACAATTGAATTACCATTAGATATTAAAGATATTGGTAATTTTGTAAATTTTTAAAATTTTTATACTTCATTTTATATTTATTCATTTGATATTTAAAATTATATAATAGGTGAAATAATTTCAATGGATGTATTTTCTTCAATTAATTCGGATCTAACCATTGCCTTGACAACAGTCAATGTAAACCTTTTAATTTATTTTTCTTTAAAATATTCAAAAGAAATATTTTTTTTAACAACATAAATGTTTAATTGTAGTCAAATCAAACGATCACATTTGAAGATGAGAACCAATTTTTTCTTCAGATTTATTCTTTGGTGGATGATTCAACATCAACATTTATGGAAGATGCTATTTATAAGGTTGTTGGTAAGAATAAATTGTATTAGCAAAACTTTTTTAATAAATTCGATTATTATTAGATTATAGATTATAACATTTTTTTTTAAAAAAATTTTTTTTTTAGAAAAAGATTGTCATCAAAGTATTATGCTTCATTTCACACCCACGCAACTCTTTCACACTAAGATTAATAAAGATGGTGAAGATTGTTCTGCTTTGCTTTTATGTGGGACTGAAGGTGGTATACATTTATATATTGAAGTGAGTTCAAAAATAATATATATTGTGCATAATTATATAATATTTATATATAATTTAAACTAATTATTTGGTGATTTCTTTTTTATCAAAATTTTTAATAACAATTATTGTAATGTTAAGGACAAATACGCAAAGAAATGGGAACAATCATCTATACAACCTTATTTTCCTTTCATTGCTGGATTAACTAGATCAGCTAATTCTGATTTAAAGTAATATAAAAAATTAATTTTAGTAAACCTATTTAATCCATTACTAATTTTTACTTTTTTTTAAAAGGATATTATCTTTGGAAATTAAAGAATTTCATAATGTTAAAATTATAGCAGTAGGGTGCCAAAATGGAATGCTTCACATATCAGTCTTAAAGCGAAATGATTCGAATGAAGAATTTGGTAAATTAATATAATGTTTTTTTACATTAAAACAAATTCATATTTATTAATGAAATTTTTAAAATTTTATGATTTTTAAAGTACAAGAACAATCATCAGTTGCACTATTTAGTCCTATCACTTCAATATCTATTTTCACATCATCTACAAGTAAAGGTTTGTAAATTATATAATTGAAGTTTTTTTCTTATAAGAATTTAACAAATGGAATTTTTTTTTTTTTAAGATAAACAAGAAGAAATTCATATGCTTGTTACTTGTGCCGTAGAACAAGCAATTATATACTGGTATGATGATTATGATAATGCGCTTTAACTTTTTATTATTTTATTTGGATATTTATGGACAATTTATTCATGTTTCAGTTATGTAGATAAAGAAATTCTTAAAAGTCCAATATATTTAAGAGAATGTTCACAACATGATAGTGTTTTATGTTCTCATATAATGGATATAGATTGGGATGGTAAAAATGAGATTCTTATCGGAACTTATGGCAGAGAATTACTTATTTATAAACAAAGTGAGTTATGAATATTATCATAATATAAATTTTACATATTATAGTATAATGTATAATATTTTTTATTTAGATGTTAATTCTCAAGGTATGATTACGTACCAATTGTTATGGCAAAGGTCTTTTACACATCCTATTTATAGAATAACTAGCCTAGATTTAAATGAAGATGGAATTGAAGAACTTATCGTAGCTACTCAACATGGTGTACATATTTTACAGGTAAACAAATTTTAAGATTATATATTTAAGTTTTACATATTATTTTATATTGTTATTAATTTTGTTTTTTTAAAGCCAAATTTAAGTAAAGCCAAAGAACAACTTTTGAAAATATTAGATGAAATTGATAATTTAAATAAGGAATATAAAAAACTTTGTATATAATTATTTACAGATCTAATTAATAATTTTTTTGTTAAATGACACGTGTTTGCTGAATGAGGTCATAAAAGATGAACTTATTTTTAACTATAAAAGGAATTGATATCCGTATATAAATCGAATTTTTTTTTTTTTGATTTGATTTAAAATGTCTCGTATAACAAATCTTTTAAAAGATTCATTAAATTTTATTTTAAACTCTCAGAAACTAAAATTCTTTCCATCATCTTCATCACAAAAAAAATTAAAACTTCCACCATTAAAAGATGAAACTCTTCGTGACGAAATTTTAACACATCCAGCAGCACCGTTAAATAATCATCATCCATACAGAAGATACTGTTTTTATGGAGATAAAGCATACAATTATTTTATAGCAAGAGAATTATATAATAGGTTACCTAATGCAAGCAATGGAGAACTTAGTATATTAACCAATAAACTTATATCAAGAAGTTTTCTTGCAGAAGTAGCTATTGAATGTGGTTTAGATAAATTGATTAAAGTAGCCAAAAATGCTCCAATATCCACCGGAATTTTATGTGAAAATGTTGAAGCTCATTTTGCTATATATATATTAAATGGTATGGAAGATGAAATGAAAAAGTTTACTTCTGATATTATTGATTTTTATTTTGAAAACGAGATGAACAAAAAGAAAAAGGAAACTTCATAAAAATAATTAGTTTTCTCTCTTTTTTATTTGAATGAATAATTTTAATTATGTACAGCAATATATATTTACATTTTTTTTTATGTATCTGGAATTAAAGATTTTTTGTTTTTTTTTTTTAAAAAAAAAGTACACTATTACAATTATTACCATGAGGTTTTAACCAGTTATTTTGCAAATGATAACATACTTAGTAATTGTTTGTCAAAGTAATTGTAAGAAATTTTTGAATGTTTACTCTTAATGAATCCAGTATCTTTAGGTGTAAAATTTCATTTTTACATGATCTTTATACACATATATTTGGACTTTCGGTTAAAAGATCCATGCTGATCTCAAAGCAATATTATTTACCACGTTTCCTCGTTCGCGATTTTCTAGTTATCAGTAATTTAAAATTGTATACGGGACGTTAGTCTTCGTGGTATCCGCCGTGATGATAACGAGATCAAGGCTCTTATGTTTTGTAGCAGTAAACATGTGAGTTTGTGACACACCAAATTAAGAGAATAGTCGATCGACACACTTCAAATGTCATTAAAGATTATGTATATTTTATGAATTGGATATTAATCCATTCGGATGGTTATCCGGATGATCCATTATTTACGAATCGGTCATCTTATATTGAGATGGTCATCCGGATCATCTATTTCAGTATTTATTTACGGACCGGATGATGAATTATTATTTTTCAACTTAGTAATTATACTGTATTTCATATATTATATTAATTTTTATTAAAAAATAAGCTAATTACGTATGATAATAATTTCTTAAAAAAATTATACATCATAAAAGATTATATTAAATGTGTTTAATAAATAATTATTAAATATCAAAATTTTTCATTTTAATTAGAAATGATTCTAGTTTATTTTTATCAGTTTAATTTTTAATCCCCGGTCGCACTAAGTGTCACTCATGATCACCTCCATACTAATTTTTAAAAATTGCGCGTGGTTAGCTGAGTTTATAAATGATCTACTTATTTCCCGTCCTTATTATAGAATTACCAATTTTAGTTTAAAATAATTAAGTTTAAAATAGTTAATATTACACTCCAGTGGATTACCCATTTATTTCACGGTAAGGGAACATTAGAGTTTTTTCCCTAGTGAATTTTTGTCACGCATTATTTGTCACATACATAATCTCATAACGCCAAGTTAATGCTAACTTTGGCCGTAAAAGAAATTTTCCCTTAAACCATATATTCGGGTCAATATAGTGTAAATATCCATTAACAGTTAACCTTTATTGGATTAAATGATTTGCCAAAATTTTAATATTTTGTCCAATCTGCAAATTAATACTTGGTTTGTAAATCTTTGTCCCCAATCCCCATTACACACTGTATAATCAAGGTAGTAGCACGAAGAGGCACAGCGGGCGTTCCAAGTCATTACTTTGTTTACCTTTTTTAGTTCTCGAATTCCACCAAAATTCATTAAAGTTTTAAAAAGTAAAATGAATAAAAATTCTCAAATAATTTGTATAAATAATTTGAGTAGTTTGCAGAATAATAAATTTATCTTTAATAAGATTAGTATTTGAGACCTAAATTAAGTAAGATCCCATAAATTTTTACAGGTTCAAATTCAAAGAAACCAGAAGAGAATGAATCTCTTTTTGTGTTTATTATATATATATTAACTATTGACATCTCTATTGAATATGATCTTCGCTTCTTAACATTGTTCGATAATTATTCTAATTTTTAAAGGTTTTTTTGCGATACGATTTGTACGATTTCATGTAAATGTAAACAAGGAATATTTTTTCGTAAACTTGTAAAAATGTTGACATGGGAAAGATTTTCTAATCATCCTTTTTAATTACTGATTGACGGGATTCAAAAAAAAATTTACGTATTACAAAATTAACCGTCCTTCATTGAGATGAATATGTATGGTAAATAATTAACATATATAGATTAGAATATTTTTTTTTTAGTAGGTGTTACCAACATTGTGGATAATGCTACAAAGATAAAAGGAGTTAAATTAAGAATTAGCATATAAACAAAATTTTCTTTGTTTCTACTCTCTCAATTTTTTATTTACAATTATGAGCGAAACAGCTGCACCTAAAAAGAAAGCGGTTTATAAAAGAATGAATAAAGCAGCAGAGACTGCTGTGGATGGCGCTGAACCAGTGGTTAATACATTAAATACAATTTGTGCCGGAGTAGAAGCCGCGGCAAATGTAGCAGTACCATTTGCAAATTTTTTACCACTTATAGGAGAGGTATCTAGATTACTTAAAGATATTGTAGATATATATCAAACAGCAGAGCATAATAAAAGAATATGTGGTGTAATGTTAGATAGAGTAACCATAGCTGAATCTGCTATAAAAAATTTAAAAGTTCGTAGAGAAGAGAATGAAGATTTTTTTTCAGAAGAAAATTATATTAATTTACAAAAATTAGTTACCGTGGTTAGTAAAATACGTAAATTTTTAGCAGAAATTTCTCAATTAAAGGGATTACAAAAATATATTCAAGCTAAAAATATTGAAAAGACCACAATGGATTTAAATAAAGAATTTGATTTTACCATTCAACTTTTGGAATTTGCTTTCATGGTTGATTTTAGTGCACGTAATGATATTGATAATAAAAAGATCAAAGCTGATATTGAAGATTTAACTGAGGTAATTAATTTGAATATAAAATAATTTTGTTAATAATAATTTAATTTTTTTTTTTTTAATACGTATGAGATAAATAATTAAAATATTCATTAATAGTATCTTCAAGTAATCGGAGGTGGTCTAACTGATACGAATAAAAATGTCTCCGATCTAGTTGTACAATTGAGCGTACTTAATAAAACAATAATGGATAAAACTGAAACTAATATATTTCAAAATGAATTACTTCCATATAATGATTTTGATGAAACTGAAGTTGATGAAAATATTGGTAAAAAAATAAAAAAATTTAAAAGAATAAAAAATGGAATTAATGATTTCGTTGCATTAAAATTAGTAGCAGATGAAAGTAGTAACGAAGAAGCTAAAAATAATATTAAAAATCAAGTTACAATTTTAAGAAAATTAGAAGAATGTCATAATATTATTCAATTTTTTGGTTTAACTACTACTGATGGTAATAAATGGTTTTTAGTAACTGAATGGGCGGAATATGGTAATTTACGTGAATTTTATAATACTTATGGTCCACTTGATGTTAAGGTAAAATTATTATTTGCTCTTGATATTTCTAGAGGTTTAAATTTCTTGAGAGCTGTTGAGGTAATTATCTTTGATGAGAGTTTCTTTTTTTTTTAAAAAAAAAAAAAAATAATAATTTATATTTATATACTTTCCCTTTAAATAGATTGTTCATCGTGACATAAGAGCCGAGAATATTTTAATTACGGATCATCAAACAGCCAAGATCGCAAATTTTAATTCAAGTAGAGCCGTAACTGATGTTACAAAAAATCACAAAACTACATTAGAATGTGTTCGATATTGTGCTCCAGAAAAATTAGAAAGATTAGGATCTCAAACTAAATATGATACAAAGAGTGAAATTTATAGTTTTGGTATTTTACTTTGGGAAATTGCCGAAGAAAAAGTTCCTTATGCGGATTATAAAGATATTATGGCTATTACTGAACTTGTTGGCGAAAAAAAATATCGTGAACCATTTTCTGAAGTTTCTCCTTTACCAAAAGAATATCAAGATATTGCGAAAAAAGGTATATATACATACATATATATATATATACACATTTTTTACAACTTATTTTAATATTAATATTTTATCAATATTTTTAGCTGTTGATCATGATCCAAATTATAGACCTTCATTTACAAGGATATTTACCGTATTACAAGAACTTTATTCGAAAAAAAGTAGACCACCACCATCACCTCGTATAAATTCTTCTGGTTCTAATTCTCCTTCTTTAAGGCGTCAAGGAACTATTGATAGTTTTAAACTATCAGAGGAAGAAGAAGATGATATTATGATATTACCAAATTTCTCAGATTTTAATTATATGACAGTAGATGAAGCAGCAAAACAACATAAACTCCCTGATGGAAATCGTGAATTAGCTTATAAATGTTTTGATGCATATTCAGATTTAGGAGATATGAAAGCGAAATATTTTAAAGCATATTATATTCAACAAAAATATTTTGAAGTTGATATGGATGCAAATGAGAAAGATCAATTAATAGCGAATTTATTTAAAGAAGTAGCAGATTCAGGTGATGAATATCCTGAAGCTCAATTACGTTATGGTAATTGTTTAATTAAGGGGATCGGAGTTAAAAAGAATTTAAAAGAAGCAGCAATTTATTTTACTAAAGCAGCTGAAAATGGACAAGTTGTTGGTATGTTTAATGCTGCTAGTTTATATTTTTCTGGTGGTGCTGGTAAAAAAGATCCTAAATTAGGAGAAAAATACATGAAATTGGCAGCATATAAACAACATGCGCAAGCTATTGAGTATTGTAAGAAAAATAATATTCAATTATAATATAATATTATATTGTGTTTGTAACTTTATATTTTATATATTTTTTTATATATATATATATATTTTTATTTCTAAACATATTAGGATAAATAAAATTATTTCATTATTTCAACTAAAATATTTATTGAAACCGTAAAAAATTATATTTTTTAAAATTACTTATTTAGTTAGTTTAAATTTGGTTAACATTTCCGTTATTTCGATTAAAAATTTTTTTTGATCATCCAATTAAAGTAAAAAACCGGAATTTCGGAATTCTTAAAAAAGATTTAATTTTATTTTATTTAATTATTTAATATTGTAGTTTGACCGAATAATAAATTAATAAATTAGATCCATTTCAATTATATAATTCATCTTTGTTTGGCTAATCATAATAAGAGTTTCATATGCTTTATTATACAAAAACTCGATGTAAGGAAACCAAATTTAGAGAAAAAAAAAGCGGTATAAATTCTAAAATAAGTTTAGTTTTATTCTATTTGTTTGTTTACTATAGATTTTATAACCAATAATACATTAATATGAAGATTACATTATAAGTTGATCGATAAGATCTCCGTTTATAAAAAAAATCCTTTTTGAATCTTTTTAATAAATAAACAATTATTTTTCTCCTCTCTTTTTTTTTTTTCCTCTCAATTTCTCTAAATTAATAACGAACGATAAAAAAAAAAACCTTCGTTAAAATTCGTAAAAATTATAAAGCATTTCTATTTTCATAATCAAATTAATTATGAATCGAAGAAACAAATATTTCAATCAATATTTATTTTTTTTAAAGAAAAAAAATAAAATTGAAGGAAGACGAGAAGAAGAAAAGAAGAAATATATTAAACTTCAAACATTTCCTGAATGTCTTCATATAATATTTAATCATTTAAAAAATGATCGATCAACATTATTCAAATGTATTCAAGTGAATAAATTATGGTGTCATATAGCAATGCCATATTTATGGTATAATCCATTTGAATATTTCAATCCAAAAGGAGATTTACTTATTAAAACATTATTAAATTGTTTACCACAAAATGAAAAACAAATTTTAGATGATATAAGATTATTTGAATATTCTTTTAAAAATATAACACCATTATATCATTATCCTAAATTTATAATTTGTTTTAATTCAGAAAATTTTATTAATTATGTTAAACAATTATTTAATTCAAATATTACATTAATCCTTCATCTTATAGGAAATATGATATTTCATCGATTTGATAGATTAAAAATTTTAGAATTACATTTTAATGATCAATATAATAATCAAAATGATTATAAATTAATTGAAGATATTAATTCTTCAATAAAATTTCAACAATCTCTTACAAAACTTACAAGATTTGAAATTCAAATTTATATAAATGAACATACAAATTTCATAATTAATTTATTTGATAAAATTTCAAAATCTTGTAATAGTATTCATCATTTATCCTTTATTATATATAAAGGAAAATATAATTTTTATCAATCACTTGATAATTCTATTTCATCACTAATTAAATCACAATTTGAATTAAAAAGTTTGGTGATGAATGAATATTGTTTAAGTTATGAGAATACGTCAATATATGACGCAATATCATCAACTCATTCAAATTCTTTGAAATATTTGGGATTTTGTGTAATCAATGATTATTCTTTATTAATGAAAATAATATTAACTTGTAAGAATTTAGAAACTTTAGAAATTACTCAACAAGGAAATAATGAAAAATTATTCAATATAGATGATGAAATTATTACAAATCAAGAAATTTCCATTAAATATTTTCATTATCATGATATAATTGGAAATGAAAATTTTATTAAAATAATTCTTAAAATGTCATCAAAAAATTTAAAATCATTTTCTTCAAAATATATAACTGAAAAAATAATAGATACGATGGAATTATATTGTCCAAATATAACATGTTTAAATATTTTAATGAATTCAAATCATATATTAAATTTAATACATTTAATTAGTGGTTTGGAATTTCTTAAATATTTTACTTTAGAATTAGAAAATGGTTGGCCAAAATATCGTGATGAAAGATTACAATTATTTGCAAATATTTTACCAAAATCTTTAACATATTTAGTTCTTAATTTTTATATTACTCCTCATCAATTAAATTTCTTTCTTAAAGAATGTGCTAAAATTCAATTACATACTTTAAAATTAATGTATTTTAATCATAATGATTTAGATCATTTAAAAGTAATTGTTGATTATTCTAATCATTTAAAACAAGTTAAATTTATGGAAAGAAGATTATATGAAAGTGAAACTAATATTGATGAAACTGTTGATTAACAATTTGTGATGTTAAAACCTTTTAATTTTAGTCATTATGTTAAGCGAGAGGTGTGAGAAAGATGCGAGAGGTGTGACTATGTGAGAGATGTGAGAGATGCGAGAGATGTTTTGATTATTACTATACTATATATTTAATTTTTTTTCTTCCAAGTCACTCAAATACATCAAACCTGTTACATGCGATGTTGGGGTTCTAGCATTCAAATGAATGAGAGCAGAAAATACTATGTAAGCACGAGACTCATGCTGAAGTAGATCTTTAAAAGATGGGTTGTTCAATGCAATCCATGTATTTTAGTGTGAAATGATGTAAAAAAAAAAAAAATAAATATCGTAATATTCTGACGATACAGATCTGATTTTTACGCGTTATACGCGCGCACCTTTTACAACACGTATAAACGCGTTTTTTTTTGTACAAAACTTTCATTTATAATAAGCAGCTGTTCAGCATGTATGGAGTTACTCAGATACTCCCGCTTTTTGCTTTTTCTGCTATATGAAATAAAAGTTTAAATATTTGAAAAAAATATTTCACTTTTCAAATTCCATTTATAAATAATACCATGCGTACATTAAAAAAAAAATTCCCTTTTCATAGTTAAGGTTTGATTATTTGGAATCCGGAATTATCTAAAAGTAATATTTTTTCTGGAATATAATTCTAAATGTCCTTTTCTTCATAACACGTGATCTTCTCATGGGCAGATGTAGTGTAGTTTTTCCTTTTGTAAGACCTAGCTCCCAAGTTTGTATAACTCCCGTCATTGTCAATTTTTAAAATAAAAAAAAAAATTGTTTGCAGGGAACATGCTTGGTTCAAACAGCACAGGCTGAAATGTTTCGTGACACCATTGAATATTGTACATTTAGTCTCCAGCCTGACTTCTGGACTCTGGAGACATCATCTTAATCTTTGATGACACCAATCTTTCACCCATTCTCTGTATTTTTAATATATATAACTTGATTTAGCTCTCCTGATTTATTCTTCAAAGCATTACCAAGTTATTATAATCTGGATCAGCATCATGATGACCAGTTTAATAAATATGCTAACCCCAGTATAATATTCGATGTGTACTTCACTAACTATCTTCCACTTCCTCATCATCATTATATTGTACATGGTACTTGAAGTTTATGTCTTTCCCTATCTTATCTCTCCTCTATTAACCTTTATTCTCCAGGGAATGCGCAATAACACTCTTCTTCGAGTATGGTGTCCCACGGTTACGTTTAGTATCAATTAGGTGCTGTATTTCCGGGGAACGGTTACCCATTTGCATCCCGATCAAACTGTTCGGGGAAGACCATTTCGTTACCACCCATGATTTGTGAGAGAATTTCGTACCCTCTTTTAGCGCCTTCTATTTTGTACTATACTGTTGGGACTTGGGGTGTCTATAGATAATAAAGATTATTATTTATGAAATCTTAAAATATTTTATTGTAAATACAGTGAATGGCTTAAAATTATTTTTTGTAATTGTCGAAATTAATTATAAGAACGCGAAAAAGATTTTATAATAATTTTGGTAAAACGACTATATTTTTATATCCTAGAGTATTACGTTAGTGTTTTGATCCGGATAAAATCTTAAATATTTTAAATTAGATTATTGCCGAAAAAAGATTGTAAATCTCAGCTTTGAATAGACTATAATTTCGACCAGAATATTTAATATATTATGAATCAAAAATTGGTAATTCTGATAGTTCCATCCTGAATTAACCGAAACGGATACCAGATAAAAACCGGATAAAACCGCTTCGGATCCAAACACTATATTACGTCATCTGATTGACGCGTTTAAATTTTGGAATCTTGAGGTTATATAATTAATCAATCAATGGAAAAACTTCTTTCTCTCTCTCCTTGTCATTTTACCATTTCAACTCTTACGCGTTTTTTTTTTTTTATTCCTCAAACTGGAAAGTTATTAGTATGATAACTGAAGAATCAGTTCTCACTTCCTTCTTACTTAATAGTGAACTTGCAGATAATTTATCTCTCAAACAGTTCACTAACCTTTTTCCTGTAACATATAGGTAAATAATCAATTTCAATTTATGTATTTTATTTAATTAAATTAACAAATATATTTTGTAGAAACAATCCTCTTATAAAGACATTATATAGAGAATTTCAATTAGAGCGTAATACAATTAGAGAAACTGTTAAGGCAAATATAATTGAGGAATGTAAAAAACCTGAACAATGGGAAAATCTTGAAGATAATATGGAAGTTGATGATGATATAGATGAACCATATGATGAGGTGAAGATGTACCGCAAATTTCTATGAATTTTTTCAAAAAGATATTAATTAATATTATTAACAATTTTTTTTATGATGAAAGTTTGAAGATAATCGACTCTCGTTAAAACAAGCTATTTCTATCTTATCTAGAGCTAAGAAACATATGACATATGAAATCTATAGGATGAATGAGGATTTTAACGAATTATTCAAGGGGATAGAAAAGTAAGTATTTATTTCATTTTGAAATATTTAATTATTATCATTAATAATAATTATTCTTTAATAATAATTATTCTATTAGTTCCAAAAATGAATTAAGTGATTTAGTATATGGTAGAATTCCAAAAGAAGGTTTTGGTAAAGATGATGCTATTGATGGACTGAAGGTAACGAACGTTAATTCTCTGACTAATGTCAAATGTATTTGTTATTGTACTATAAGTCTTACTTTCTACTTTGCTATTTACCTAGGCGTTAACGAAATCATGTAATGATATACTAGAAATAAATAAATGAATAAGATATTAATTTCTCACGTGTTTTTTTTTTCAAAAAAAAAAAAAAATTACTCTTAATTAAATACGATATTAAAGTTTCATAGTAAACTTGATCGGTTTATATATATTTAAGTTGTATAATTAAAAAATAAATTTTACAAATTTTAACATTGGTGATTAATCATAAATGGTATAGAACATATGATATGTCGCAAATTATATGGTAACCCGAATCATATTATTTAAATAAAATAAAATAATTTATTAATAATATATATATGTTAAGTATACATAGAAATAAAATATTCACTCAAATGATCGTAAATTCCATTAAGAATAACAAATAATTATTCACTTAAATGATCATAAATTCCATTAAGAATAACATAAGCTGCCCATGCTCCAGGATCAGGAACCTATAGATATTAATGAAGAAAATTTAAAATTTAAATTATTTTCATAAAAAACTATTTTATTAAAAAAAGAAATTTTTACCTGAGCTTCTTTAATAATATTATTAGCAATATAAGTTGATCTTCCCAACTTAGGTTTCATTTCTTTTGTAGATTCTGCACCAATTCTTGCAGCTTCTATTGCATCTTTAAATGCTATCATTGTATTATCATCATTAGTTGAGAATAATATATCTGTAAATGTGGTAATAAATGGAATTATTACATCCATCATAGTACGATCTCCCTTTCTTGCTGGCGTATAGTTTTGAAGTGTACTTAATGCAGACTTAATATATATTTAAAGGTGATTAATGTAGTGAATGACATATAAAATTAACAATAATTTTAAAAATAATTACCTTTAAACTTGCGCCAATACATTTACCATCTACTAAAATTTGATCTTTTTTATTGTCATTGTCTTCTATCTTAGCTGCAACAAAATATCTTAAACTATTTGATATTGCACCTATAAATAAACTATCAATCCAAAAATTAATTATAATATATTGGTAATAATTATAATATTAATAATATATTTAATTAGATTTATTGAATTACCAGTATAGAAAACCAATAGTCCCACCTCTTTCTAAGATATTGCTAATTTTCATTAAACCTCCCGAAAGATCATTAGTCATGATTTGTTTTTCTTCCAATGCTTTTAGAATATCTATATTATATAATGAAGGTTACTGATTGAAATATTATAAATATTATATTAATTATTTAAATAAAAAAAATTTTTTCTAACCTGTTGCTCCATATTTCAAAGTCAACCCACAATCTCCATCCCCTACAATTGTATCATATTTTGTTATTTCTGGTTCAGCTTGAATAAGAGCATTACAAGCTGCTTTAATTGTAGATTCAAATAACTGTGTATTTACTAAAAATAATAATTAATTAATTAATTAATCAACTTAAATTAAAATTATAACAAAGGAAAAGCTTAAAAATTTACCATTGACAACAAAAAGGTCTTCTTGTTTTTCTTTGAAAGAAACTTTTTCATCTAAACTAACATCCAAATTTGAAATATCAACTTTTGTATGATTAACCCAACCTGGAGTTTCAGCTTTTATATCCAATAAAGGAACTACATCCAAATTCTTTGGTAACTTTAAAATAGATAAAGAAACTCCAGGCATATTAAGTGATGTCATATAATGTCCAACATAAACCCTTTTTACATAGAAATTCTTTTTAACTAAAAGAAATAAACAGAAATAAAAATCAGAGCATAAGCTGAAAAAAAAATTTTTCAAAATTAAACACAAAAACCAACCTAGATAATTAAAAGCATCATTTAGTACTACTCCAAGCTCAAGTGCAGAAATACCACCAAGATTATTAACTAATAAAGCAATCTGATCTTTTTCGGGGTTGATATCCAAAAAAGATCTATCTTCATCATTGGTATTGATAATAGTATCTAACATCTTTTGCACAAGTTCACTAGATGGAGGAAGCGATATCTTTTGAAATCCGGGTTCACCATGAATACCCATTCCCAATTCGATCTCATCATCAGGTAAAAAAGAACTTTTAATTGTTCCTGGAATTGTACATCGATCGAATGCAACACCAATGGTTCCAATATTCTCGGCAACAAGAAGTGCTGCATTCTTAACTTCTTTAAGGCTTGCCCTAAATAATACAAATTTTTCAACATAAAATAAAATGAAATAATAAAGATATAAATAACAGTTCCTACCTTTTTGCGGCCATAGCACCTGCAATTTTATGTACAAAAATTGTACCAGCTAGGCCTCTTCTACCAACTAACCCACTTTGTTGTCTCCCAACTCCAACATCATCTCCAACAATTACAATTTCAACTTTTATTCCTTCGGCTTTTGCTTTTTCTGCTGCTAAGCCGAAATTTAAACAATCTCCAGTATAATTTTTTACAATTAATAGTGTACCATGAGGGGATTGCACACGACGAATTGCTGCTAAAATTTGCGAAGTTGATGGTGATGCGAAAATATTTCCTGATACTGCAGCTGATAAAAGATTAGGTCCTACAAAAGCAGCCTAAAATAATATAACAGTGAGCAAAAATTTTAGCATTCAAAGGAATTAGTGTAAATTTTTTTTTACATGCGCTGGTTCATGACCGGCTCCACCTATGATAAGAAAAAATATTGATATAAACTAGATTTGTATCTATATTCCATAAATAATTAATCAGAAAACCTACCTCCAGAAATCAAAGTGACTTGCTTTTTTCTAATGTCATCAATATCAGCCCTATAAACAACTTAATATTGAAAATGATTATTTTAATTTTTTTCCTTCCTTCCTTTTTTTTTTAGAATATTTATGATAACCCCATTCTAAGAATTTATTTTTGTATTTACTCTTTTCCTTTTCAATAAATCTCAGAGAAGGATAAGACAAACAAAGTCCTCGAAGTGATTCAATTACAATCTTAAATTACAAGAAAGATTTAAGTTAGGTTTATTGCCATATCTTTTTTTTTAAGATAATTGAATAATTAGTTACAATACTTTATTTGGATCATTGACGAGATGTTTAGGACGTCGAGAAGGTAATTCTTTTTTTAAAAAAAATACGTTGAGAATACTTTTTTTTTTTTTTGTTCAACATTCATTCGTTCATGAATACCTTTATTTGACTCCATATAAAAAAATTTGTCTCGAAAAATCCGGAATTTGTGAAACACTGCAAGATGAAATGCAAATGCGATTACGAAATCTGACATTGTTACAAAAGTATCGGACTTGACCCTTCTGGTGGCATTATCTTGACCCCCCTTATTGTAAAATATATTATGTGGTTAAGTCAGCACCGCGTGGTGGGTCAAGAACGATACATTTGCGACACTGTTCGCTGTAAATGGAAATTGATGTTATCTTAGAAGATAAGGCAGTCGCTTGTGATTAAAAATTGATAAAGATGATCGGATTCCTTTTCACAAGTATAAATCGGATAAAAAATTTTCTGCGTCGGAATGTATGAAATTGGATAGTATGGAGGACGATTGATTTACATGAAAAATATTTTAATTAACACCTTTTAGAAAAATTCCATTAAAAAAAAGAATAAAATGACAAAAAATCATTATTTACAATTAATTGTTTTAAATAATTGTCTTAATTTAATTCTAGATTATTTAAAAGATAATAAAGAAGCACTCTTCTCATGCCTTTTGGTTAATCGATTATTTTGTCAACATGTTATTCCATATCTTTGGAGTTCACCTTTTGAACTTGAAACAAATCCAGATAAACATAAACTCATCCTTCGGACGTATATTTCTTGCCTTTGCGAAGAAGATAAACAACAGTTAATTAATTTTCAAATTGAAAATGAAAGTTTATCAACTCCAAGAGATTATCCAAAATATCTTGAAATATTTAATAATCAACATATTCAAGACGCGGTTGAAAAATTCACTTCAACTGAAGAAAAAGTTGAACGAACGGACATGAAAAATACGAAACGTAAAATTAGAAAATTACTTTGTAAAATTATTACAAATCTTCTTATTAATCGTACAAAGGGTTTTACCTGCGTTGAAATAATAAGCAGCTCTTCAGACCTTAACTCTATAGATATTAATTATACTATTTTTCCTAGATTAAGCCAAGCTTTATCGAGGCTGCAGGTATTCGAATTTTCAGGTGTATTTTCTCAAGAGATATGTCAACTTTTCACAAATTTTGCACAACATATAAATACGATTAAAAAATTATCAATTCTTCTTCAACCTCAAGATGAAACAATTGAAATTACTCGAGCAATAACGAAATTAATTAAATCACAAACAAAGCTCACTTCTTTTACAATAACACAATATTGGGATAATCACCCTTGTTCAAAAATTTATTCTGCAATCGATTCTCATTCGAATTTTTTAAATCATTTAAGAATTGAGGGATTAGCTGATGTTGAACAATTATTGACCGTCTTGCAAAATTGTAATAATTTAGAAACTTTGCAATTATGGGAGTTTGGCGAAATTGATAACGATTCCCTATTCAATTTAAGATATCCTGGATTTAGAATTGAAAGTATCAAAAATTTTTATTGTGATGGATATAATCCAAGCCATTCGAATTTGATAACCGTCGGATTATTTCTGAGAATATGTGGTCGAAATCTTAGAATGCTTTGGTTAGGTCACGTAACAAAAGAATTACTTCAAGATATGAGAGAATACTTTCCACATTTAAATTATTTATCACTAAAAATTTATGAAGAAGAACTTCTTGATCTAACCAAATCTCTTCCTTCTATGCCATTAGAAAATTTAATATTATCTATAATACCAAATTTTCACAATTATAATTTATTTAACACTACTAATACCGCGTTAGGATTTACAACATCTTCAATAATGAAGTTGGTGAAATCTATACCAATAACTTTACGTTATTTTGGTATAGATTTCAGAATGAACAAAAAAGACTTTAAATTTTTTTTTGAGAATTTAAGAGTTCCATTAAATCAACTAGCTATATTAGAAAATTCGAATCATGATTATGTGTTAATGACTGTAATAGATTACGCAAAAAGAGTTGAAAGTTTAAAAGAATTAATATATGATCAAAGTTATGATCATACAAATTTTAGCGAAGAAATGCTTGAAGAAGCAAGAACTGTTATCCCAAAAATAAGAGTTATTAAACGTGGAAAATCATCGATTTGCAGTAAGTTCAAGATAATGTATAGATCAAATGTTTAAACTCTTTACTAAAAATTTTATATTTAATTAACAGAAAAATATTTTGATATACAATATTACGAAGTGAGCTGAGGAAATTAAAATGGCATTTTTCTGATATGTATGCATGATAGTGGAATTTTTTTTTATTTTCTATATGTAATCTCGAACTTTAATTTGAGTTTGTCCTACTGTTTTTATAAATGTATAAACTTGATTTAATAAAAGCGTCCGCAATTTATTATCCCTTAAACTGTATTGCGGGCAAATTTGCCCGCAATTTCTAAATTAGGATAAATGACCCTATAAAAAATTCTTTAATTTTGGCCAGATCGTCACATAATTTTGCAGCCAAATTGATCTACATTCTGGCCATAAATAGATATGCGGTTGATCATTAAAATTGGATGAGAAATTAACCCGCAAAAATAGTATCGGAATTTTTATATAATGAAATCTAAACTTTTCTTACCATATTTTTTTCTCTATTTGAATATTTATCATAACTTTTATTTTCATTATAAAAATTTTGCATTATAATAAACAAAATAGAGATAAAAAAATTAATTTTTATGAGTATATAATTAAAATGCGTAATAAAATTTTCATTAAGGTTCTATATAA
>QZLH01000002.1:248092-273773 GCA_003833135.1 Oehlia diaphana
TTTTAAATTTTTGTGATTATCTTAAAATACAACTTTTGACCAATGGGTAATTTTCAATTTTCTAATATATAATTAATAAATGATAATAATTTCTGCACAATATATAATTTAACCTATTTTGAAAAAAAATTTTTATTAAAATTGCTTTATTTTTCATAAAATTAGATGAGAGCTAAAATTTGGTAAAATTGCGGGCAAATTTGCCCGCAATTGCTTACAGTTTAAGGGATAATTTATCGAATCAATCTCTATTTTGTGGGCATCTTCACAGGATTGAGATGAGATTAGCATTTATCAGTGTTATAAATTCAAAAAATTTCAAAAAAAATCTTATACGCGCAAAGCGCATATCATTAGAAAAATTCATATGCGCAACCTACTCCCGGCCAAAAAGTTTCTAACTCTTTAATCAGTAAAATTTTAATAGGTTAACTAAAAATAAGGTTATATTCCAAATTTCATAAAGATCAGATAGTAGTTATCAAGAAATCGGCTATTAAAAAATCACCAATTTTATATGTAATACTTAGTTCACGTGGAACTGATGATTTTCACGGCTGCGCCGTGAAAACATGATATTCCAAATAACAGATAACTACAGTAATTATCTCACAGTATTCGTAGCCCTTATTTTAAATAATAATAATAAACTTTTATTCCAATATTGATAGATTTTTACCCATCTTTTTAAATAAACATCACCCGTGAGAATATCAAGAAAAAAATCACAAATAACTTTATGTTCTCTACTCAAACAATAGCTGCATATTATAACTAATGTAGTAGATTTACTAGTACTTGTTTTAACTGATAATTTATAATATTTTGGTGGCTTACCTTTTGTTCTATAATACTCAGGATTAGCTATCTCAAAAATGGAATTCAAATTGCCTAATTTCATAATGTATTTCTTTCACACCAAAACCATTATTATTCTGATACTTCATGATAAATTATGTAAGAAATAAGAATTCCAATTAATTCAGCTGTAGCATTTTCTGACACTGCAATTTGTATACTAATTTTTGCCATTGATATTGTAGTACTAAATTGAATCTTTTTATTAACAGTTTCTAACAGTTTCTGAATTTTAAAAATTCTAAATCACTCAATATGGTGTAATGATAATAAGTCACTTTGAATTTCTTAAAAGATTATAATTTTGACAATTGTTTCAGCAGATGGTGCTACTTCAAACCAATGTGAATGAATAAATTCCAGATAAAAAATTGCTTAGGTAAATTGAAAAAAAATGTGATACTAATGTCTACATGGCATTTCTTGATTGATAATTAACATACACATACAAAATGATGTACAATCTGTAAAAATTACAATATAATAAGGTTTAGATGTTAAAGTTATTAAAACATAAGAAACTTTCCAAATTTCTTGAATATTATCTTCAGGTATATCCAGTAAAAGTTTATATAGCCAAATTTAAAACATATTATAAATATGCTCAATTATTTCAGCAGTAAATGGAAAATTAGATTCATTAACCTAGATATAGAGTATAATAAATAATGAGTATATAATGCAACATAAATCTGAGATTTTTTTCTAATAAACTAATCCAACTTAACACAACTTTAACCTAATGCAAATTGAATTTTTTTTTCCTAACAAACTAACCTGTCCTAACCTAATCCTGACCTAATCTTAACTCTAACTCTAACTCTAACTCTAAGCTAATGTAAATTAAGTTTTTTCTTTTCTAAATTTAATATAACAAGCATAACAAAATATTTCAAAATTATTAAAAAAAAATCATAAAGACAGGAGTTGTAAATGATATTAAAAGGAAAAGGATAAGTAAATAGAGAAAAAGAATGCTTATATAACAAATGAAGAAAAGAGAAAAGTTTACGAAAGAGAAAAAAAGTTTATGAGAAAAAAAATAATGAAATCAAATAATCAATAAATATTTAACTTATATAGTTACACAAATCACATAAATTCACAAGCCACTGGTAAAAATTACCACTGGTAATATATAGTAATTTCCTTTAATTATTTATCTTTTAAAATAACTAATTATTAAAAGGATAAATCTAAATGTAACATCCTGTTATGCATCTTATTTGTAACAATTCCCAATTTTATCCAATTAAAATTTAAGATCAGGAGTAATGTAAACAAAAAACAAAAGATCAGTCGTATAACCAAGACAAAGAATTTTTTAAAAAATTTTAAGAAACTGCTTATAACTTAAAATTTTGTCTATGAAACTGTCTTAAGTACATTAAGTAAAAGTTTTCCAAATTAAATTTTGCTTATAAAAATTTTATTTGTAAAACACATACTAAATTTATTATTAAAAAAAAATAAAAAAAAGATGTTACAAATAAGATATGTAACAGGCTGTTACAAATACATTTATTCATTAATTATTTATGCATAAAATTTTGCAATTGCATTCTAAAATAGATCATGAACAGATGCTTTGTATATAATGCAAATTTTGTTATAAAATATTATCTTAATTTTTATTTGAAAAACACTGTATAACAAAACCAAATGAATAAAGAAAATTCAAAAAAAGGTATTTAATTTATGTCTTATGTTAATAAAATAAGATCAAAAATCATAAATATGAATTTATATTGAATAAATTATAAAACATCCATATAATAATAGTTCTGAATTTTAATGAGAAAATATGTACGCAAAAAGAAAAAAGCAGATTTCTGTCGTTCTTATGGCATTAATCTACAAAATGAATATTCAACTTGCAATAAATATTATGAAAGACGTAAGAATACATGAAAAGAAATAGATCCAATCTCTAGAAAAAAATTGAAACTTGAAGATGGTTTAATTGTAAATATACCAGTTCCTCATCAAACAAATATCGATTCTAGTCAAATTCCCTTTACCCATCTTACAAACCTTGAACTAAATAATATTATACAGGACCAGTATAATGATAATGTTGATGAATGCAATGATGAAATAGATGGACTTCTGTATGACTTAAGTGAAATACAAGAGATAATTTCTAAATAATTTCAGGATGCAGAGAATTTGAATGAGCCAGTAAAGTTAACATTTGAAATAGAGCTTGATTCAAGACTTGTTGAGTGTACCTTTACAGAATTTCAGCCTGATATAAGTGATCTTAAAGCAATTAAGGAAAATTTCCATCAATTAGCAAATATTCTTATTTTGCCACTTGAATATGGATCTGGTTATTACTGGGAGATTCAAAAAATACATCTTGTTACCAATAAAAAGAAATTTACAGGTTGTGCTATAATATATCTTGGATGTATACAACAAGAGGATCGGCAATGGCAAAGACCTGAAAATTTGCCAGTTATTCTTGTATGGGAAATATTGTACTTACTATTGATTCCCAACAACAACACATTCTTGTCCAAGATAGTCATCAGCAAGCACATGAACATCCACAATATAGAAAAGTTGCATTTCCAGAAGCAGCAAAGCAATAGATTCAGAACAATATCAAATATAATTTGCATAATCCAGAATTGTATAAATGTCTTCAATACCATAAACTTATTGATGCATAAATCCATACTAAAGAACAAGTATATTACTGGGCATCTGTTTTTAGTAAAGATACATATATATTCAATTCTGAAAATCAGCTTTTATCAGTAAAAGAATATCTTAAAAAAAAATCATACTTTAAAACCATTTACTACTTGGAAAATGATTTCATAAAAGCTCTTAGATTCGCAACGCCTTTGTTTAATCAGATTGGTATTACAAACTTGAAGGAGATCATTGTGGATTCTACTTTTAAAACAAACCAGGAACGCTTTGAACTTTTTGTTGTAAATGCAAATTGTGGGGAATATGGAATGCCAATAGCATATTTATACCTTCTAACGTGTAATGGCACAACAGATGCATATAATGATCCTAAGAACTAAGTTAATACTAGAGTACAAGCCTTACGTGAATTTTTTACTAGTCTTCGAAATGAAGGATTGTTACCAACCTTTGTTTTAATAGATAAAGACACAAGAGAAATATCAGCCATAGAAGAAGCATGGTCATGGACAGTAAATCTACAACTTTGTTATTGGCATTTAGAGCATGCTATTGAACGGCGTTTAAAAGACAAAAAGTCAAAATCAACTGGTTATTCAAAAAACAAAGCAATAGAAGCTCACTAGCAGTTTGATTTTATTGAATCAACATGGATTTCAACTGGTTGTGCTGGAAGGTTATGCCCAGATGATAAGATTAAGGAAATTATCAATATAGTTAAAAGATATGCAATTATGCATCCACTAATCCCAGTAGCAAAAAATACTTTTTGGAACTCTGCTCAAATCTACCAATACGTACAAGAAGCATATCAGTTTTGTCATAGCAATAATCTTTCCAAGTTGTGGGGTTATCTGTGGATAAACTGGTACAACAGAAAAGATTGGAAGTTGTTTGCTCGTTCAGCTTACTCATCAGCAATGCCTTTAGCCCGGACAACAATGATTACTGAAAGCCATTGGTGAGTACTCAAATATAATTATAAGTATAATTATAATCACCCACATCTTGATCGACTTACACAAATTCTTGTAGAACAGTTAGTACCAGATTCAGATCTCAAACTGACTCAGTACCATACAAATCGCAACTTTCCAGCATGGTGGCAAAACTTCAAGAAGGATTGGAACAAAGCTGTAAATACAAATATTGAACCTGGCATGGATGAAAGATACCATATTGATGCAATTAACTGGATATGTTCCTGTCCAGCATACTCTCAAAGTCGCTATCTCCTCTGTAAGCATTTGGTTGCAAAAAAAAATATTTTGCCAACCTTTATGGAAACAGTGCGTCACCATGACTATCCTCTGGTCTCTTTTGGTGCTGATAAAATATCATCAATTTGCCAAGAAAATGATCCCTGGGAAAGGTATGGACCAATTATTATTGAAGATTACTTAATCAAAGAATCCCACCCAAGTTCTAGTAATTTGCAGAGTATAGAATTAGCAGAAAGAAATAGTGCAAAAGACGAAATAGAGGTGAAGTTGAATCACTATGAAAAAATCTTTAATTTGGCATTGGTATTATATCAAAGAGAGAAAGATAATACTCATTTCGTAAAGAGCTTTGATTCTCTTATGAAGCCAGTCGTCAAAGCTGTAGAGGAGTGTGAAAAGAAGCTAGGCGCTCATACACAACAGAGTACATGGAGTTCTGAAAGTGGAAAACTTGCTTTTTGGTTGCGTTAAATAAAGTTATCATAGAATAAAATTAATGTATCATTTATTAATTGCGTTAAATAAAGTTATCATAGAATAAATTTGAAGTATCGTTTATTATTTGAATATAGTCTAATATAAAGTATTAATAAAATAACATAAAAAACAACTGAAAGAATTATATCTGTAAAATATGCTGCTATTAAATAAATATATATTAAAAAAGTTCTACATTGTCGAAAAGATAGAACAAAAAAGAAAAAAAAAATTGAACGAAAAAAAGATTTTGCTAGAAATATCATATATCTGATGGTGGGTCGGATCAGATCGACATCACGTGACTGCCACTTTTTTTTTCGCCATGGCTAGGGTTCTAAGGGTGATAGTCATTTTAAATCACTAAACAGCTATAAATTGCCTATATCTGTAAAATGGCTAAATTTAATGGTTTGAGTCCTGTACACCGAGTCATTACAGTGTCATTACTCAATTTAATAACAGGCTATAAGCTTTACTATAATCTTTGCTGATTTTATTTCGTGTTATCAGTTATCAAATAATTCTACAAAATTTTTTTACTTTTTAACTAAAGAAATCTTTAAATAAATGATATCTATAATAACTAAACTGATGGAATGAAATTGCTGCATCAATTTGTTTCTTTCGTTTGAATTCCTATTTTATTAATCAGTTAATAATAATAATATATTACTAAATTTAAAGAAATCTATTATTATAAATAATTTTTTCTATGTAATTATATTAGATGAATATTCCTGCGCCACAAATTTTATATTTGAAATTATATAATTAAGTTATAATATTGCGCTGAAATATGCTACCTCCTAGTATGTAGTTACTCTTAACGTTTTAAAATGTCGTTAATTTATGAATATTCAGATTTTAAAAATAAAAAAAATTATTTTGCTTTAAAATCTTTTATAATTATAATTATAAACAAGCCTTTAACAATGTTCTAGACTAATGTATTTTCATTTAATTGTCTATTCAGTTATAAATTCTCTTTTTTTTCTATTTCTATTACATTTAACACCTATTATTGCAGCTATTACAGCGGATACACCACCTATAACCGATGCTACAATTGCAGCTATTGATTCAGTTGCAATAAACGGTTGTGCACTAGAAGTCTTTATAATAGAGAACAAGTTAGCAATAAATTATTCCTTTTTCTTATAAATAACTTATTTTTAATACTTACATTGGGTGAACTGCTTGTTTTTGAAACCGAGGTGCTTTGAACAGGTTGAGATTCAGGTAAGTTTGGCGGCTTTGACGTATTTTCAGGATTCTATATATGTATTGAGGAGTAATTACGTTAATCGTTTGTAACATTAAGTTATTTATAAATTATTTATTAATAATAAGTACTCACATTTGGTGAACTGGTTGTTGAGGAGATCGGGTTGGTTGTAACAGATTTAGGCAAGTAAGTTTCGTCACATTTATTAAAACATCCATTGCCGATGCAACATAAACTGTAGTCATAATTTTTTCCGCAACAACCATATCCGCAAAGACTTATTAGTTTAGCTGTGGATCCTAAACCATAGCATCTCCACAAAATATCCCAACCACAATCATCTCCTAAAATATTTATGTTTATTAATAATTATAAGTAAAGCATACGAGGATTTCATTACATACCACCACCGTGCATTTGTAATTCGCCACCACAGTAAGTACCAACGCTGCCATATCTATCAGGTTTAGCGCATTTGCAAGCAAAAATATCAGAGATAAAAAAGGTGTATAAGTTTAAAAAAAAAAGAAGTCGAATAAGATAGTTCATTTTGTATGATAATGTTGATGGATGAATGAAACATGGATTTAAATAAAATAAATTCTGACTTCTTGCAACAAATCGGCAATTACAAACAAATTTTACAATAAAGGCATCTTTATTAATTATTATTTATTATTTGTTCAGACGTCTCATGTTCTTATTAGTTCATCTCTAAATTGTTTTTTTGATCACAAATCAATTTCTAGAAGTTATGGTTACCGTTACCAATAGTCCATTTATATATTGCCTAATTAAGATATGACATATTGGCACATTGTCGACAAGTCCCATATCCGGATATATCCAGATGTGACCCAGTTACGATCGAAGCATTACATAATGCTAGTTGCCAGGTTACACGTGCTCCTTGCACGTGACCGTGGGGTTGTTCTTTCAACATAGTTTTACTTTAAAACACTATAGTTTAAGAAATCTCTCACCAAATAGGTGCATTTTTTATATTTAAATAACATTGAAACTTTCTTTTATTCTCATTTTCAAATTTAATGAAGGTGTTCCAAATACTTATCTTTTTTATAAAATATCTTGCTTTTTTAAAAAAATAAAAAAAAATCCATTTTTATAATAAAAAATTAAATATCTTTAAGTATAATTTTAAAGGAAAAATTAAAAAATGAGCTATTTTAAGTTTTTTAAAGTTATGGAGTTGAAGTTATACTTTTAGTATTATATAAAGGGTGAATTTATTCCTCACCCCGGGTGAGTAATAAATCTGGAGCCAATCTTTGAATTAATAGGTTAATATCATCATTTCCTGTCGACTTATCAACAAGTTCTTTTTGGTCACATTCATCATACCAAGCAGGAGCATTGTATTCATTATCGCATTTTGGGCAATTACCAAAATGTGGAAGTTCCTCATCACTACCAAAATCTAAACTGTCTAATATATCAAATTTATATTCTGATATTTTTAAAATTCGTTTCGATTTAGACTTCAAGTATTTCATACTGTGATATAAATTGTGTACAATCAGGTGATAAATGTCGGGATCAGCCGATTATTCATGTTAACTATATTAATATACTTTTTTATTGGATAATTATGAAGTATCATTTTTTTAGGAAATAAATATTTCTTTAGAATGCACACAAGTATTTTTCGGTAATATTAATTAGGAACAATGCAAAACTCCTCCAACTTTAAGAATATAGGGTGCATTCATAAATTTTAATTGGATTGGATAGATTTGAATCCATATTCACAAATTACAAAATTGGATTGGGTTGTCGATACAATCGACATAATTTTTTTTTTGTCAAATAATTTTTCTCAAAAATCTAATCCTCTTATTTGTGAATAAGCATTGAATTTTATGATGATCTGATTCAATTCAAATGGATTGAAAATCCGAAAATCGTGCGAATTTATACACTTCCACTTAACCTAACTCTAGGCGATAATTAGACCAATAGTATTTCCCGATTTCGCTGCTCAGAAAATAGTCCCCCATATAAATGCAGAAACGGAAGCAGAAGGGGTGAAGGTGTGTGTCAAGTATTTTTAGTATGATCACGCGCAGAGCGAAATGCGAACATGTAAAGTGATAGAGTATTAAGGTTATCAACCAATTAACTTATTTTATTAAAATAAACCTAATGAGCTGTGTTTTATCCTTCTAATTACTAAATGGCAAAACATTTTTTTTTAAATTTATAGGATTATCGAAAGTAAAGTTAATTTGTTGCGGAAAACTTGATATTTTCTTTCTATATAGGTTTGAGTCGCTTCACTATAATTGGTAAATAAATTACAGTCAATAAATAATGTGATCACAAGATTATAAATATACCAACGTGATTTATAATTAAGAATTTTTCTAATTATCACCGGGGGTGATGATCACCCCGATGATATAAGCCTTCTTTATTAATAGTGGATCTCTAAAAAAGTATTCGTAACTATTTTCCAACATTTGCATGTATTTACGTCGTTTTTCGCCGATCATGGGAGAGAGAAATTGGTCTTGTCAGTTTTTTATCCCAATGGTTGTATATTTATCGGTGTATAATATCGAATAGGTTGAATAACGGATTGTTAGAGCCCCAAAGCCATCTTATTTCGTTTCAGTCTAGACAATCTATATCTCGGATTTAGTTACTGAATATCACAAGATTTTTTGATGCGATATTTGTTGTAACAGTCATGATTTCCATGTTTGTTAAAAATAATGTGATGGATTCCTTGTTTATTCATTTATTATTATTTTCTCCTTAACCTTCTTTAAAAAGGTTTATCTCATATCATATTGTAAATTCTCTTCTTTTGTGATGCCCTTTATCATAAACATGATGTTGAGCTGACCTTGATTATTTTTTTTTTTCTTATTTGCATTAACGATTCACTGACATTTTGGATTAAAATAAGATTATATTAAGCAAACACTAAAATATTACTATTTCCCGCCCAATATACCGATAATTTACACAAAGTTATTCCCAATTTGCTGACGCTATCACACGTCACAATTCTGACTCAAACACCGATTGTTCCATGAATTATTCCTATAAAATTAAATATTATATTATTGTTCCTTAATTTTTTTAAAAAAAGTAACTGAATATGGCACTTACAGTCTTACAATATATTTAAGTCTCATCGTAACTTTTTCATGCGAATATTATTGAAGCAGGCTAATTCAAAGAAAGAAAAAAATAAGATTATAAATTCATTACATCACATGGAATTAGAAAATTTATACATTATATTTATTAATATATATATATATATGTATATGTATACCTTTTGAAAGCAAAGGGAGATACTCGAAACATCAATAATTCAAAATAATTTGTTGAATCAAAAACTAATTAAGCGAGACTATTTGTTGTCAGTAATTTGCTATGACTGACTTTCAACCGAACCTTTGCTAACGTGGAGTCGCGGACGCTTTCCTCTACGGTTAAAAGAATGAAATGTCTATACATTTACAGAAAAATAAAATACCAACTTTTTTATCCATTATTATCACGTGAATTTCACGTATAGAGTAGATTATCAATCAGTAGATTGGATATGACGACCTATTTAGTCTACTATCAGTAATTAAAGTTATATAGTTGCATGTAGATAGTACTGAATTGTGTTCTTCCTAGATATAGAAAATAAAAAGGTATATAACGATTCATATTTTTTACTTTTAAGATATAATATTTCACTTAGCCATATTCCTCCATTTTGAGCTCGTTCCATTCTTGATGAACTTGAGATAATTTCATACCATAGCAAAGAATATTGTTGAAAGAAATACTTAGCTACAAAACGTTTCAGTAAGATTTCACTCTAATTGTTAAACTTATCTTTAGGAGGCAGGCACTAAATGATCATTTCAAAAAAATTAATTCATAACAACTAAATTTTAAAGATTTCGTCATAATATCCTCCTCCATCTTTGTCACAGTATTCTCTCTTCATCGACACAGTATCAACAAATAAGAATAGTAGGAATTCGAATTCATTATCATCAAAGACACGCAAAAACAACACAGAGATTATTATGAGGATGATGCACATCATAGGAAAAGGATTTGGTCATATTTAGAACGAGGTTCTGGAAAAGACCAAGTAATTATAATTACAATAAGAATTTTCATAATTAAATATTTATATTCACATTCTAAATCTATAAATTTTAGGACCGCATCACAGGGGAGAAACTCGCATGCGTATCGTAGAAGATAATTTTATGTTAAATCTAGAAACGGACGATAAGATTGCATTCTGGATGATTATCAATTAAACCAATTTATATGAAGAACAAAGCTATAATGATTACAAGATTAACTCAATTGTGAACATAATTTATATTCTGTTTCCATTTCTCCTATTGGGAGTACCAGAATTATCATTGTCTTATGATCGGGCATCATTTTTATAACGCCATCAAAGTTATTGGAATGCTATGATATGAAAAAGAGACGTTACGTGGAGTTTGCCCCCTTTTACTTTTGATATATTAGATATTAGAGATTTATCTTGCAGTAAACGATATGAGATGATCTTTAGGTAAAAACTATTTAACTATTGTATACTATTTTACGTGTTAAAATATAAGCTGATAAATTTTATTTATTTAATAAAATTTAGCTATGACTGGAAGAAACTGGGTAGAGTTATGGGAGCACACGGCAAGGAGAATGCGCCGAAATTTAAGTTTTCGTTGTACTGCTCAACGATGCGAGAGAATACATTACACAAAATTGTAGTCAATTGATGATATGTTAGGAATTATTTTGAATAAGATAATGGAGTAGAGGGTAAAGATTATGATGAATAAGGAAATTAAGATTAAGAGGAGATGAATTTAAAATCTTCTCACTCAAGAAATTTAACTAAATTCGTAGTCATCAAGCAGGGTAGTTGTTCCAATAACTGGGTCTCTTCTGCCAAATCCAATAAAGCGATTCTGAGATACTCCCATGGTATTGGTAATATAGTTTATAGTTGACTGATGTGGAATCGTTGTACCAAAAGAGATAACTTGTTCCGGAATCAGTGGAGTCTGGCTCATAATTCACTCTTCTCTTTCTTCTTGCTCTTTAAGTGATGATGGTATATTTGGTGAAAATTTTCTTGATCGTCACGTACAGTACATATCATAAGGCGAACGACCAACAGGTGGTACGCAATAAAGATTATGCTGAAAGGACTTTTGTTTACCTTATAAATCAAAAAGGAGAAAAGACAATTTATTGAATATCCTCTGATTGGAAATTTAAATAAGGAACTGTAACAAAAGAGACTATGTAAAAAAGAGGATATTAATTTGAAAGTATTATTTATTAATAAAATTTATAATTGAATAATTGAATATCATTAAATATCAATTACATCTTTATTAGTATTAAGAAAGTTGAATTTTTACTAAAGTACACTTTTTGGAAAGAATGATTTATTTAATAAAATAGACTGAAATGATGGATTGTTAATATTTTACAAGATAATACAAAAAAAAATATTTTAAGTATCTACAAATATGACAAAATAAAAATACATATACAAATGATGATTTATCCGTTTTAAAAATGGGAAATGAATGATTTCTTCGTAAGCGAATAAAAAAAAAGAAAATTCACGTTCCATAAATACTAAAATTCTAATTTAATGATATTTCCAATACCCAAAAGTTATATTTAAAAGATAATTTCTATCATTTTTTGTTAGATCAGGTCTAAAATAAGGTTCAATAGGAGATGGAGGAGATGAAAGTATGATATCATCATTAACAGTCAAAAGTGATGAAATAGGTGTTCTAGTAAAATATTCGACTTCATTATTATTATTCATCAAATTAATTGGTAAAGATGATGATGATGATGATGATGATGATGATGATATGAATGTATTTGTAGTTTGAACAGAAATTCCAATTTCATTTCCAACTTCACGTGCAAGTCGTTTTTGTTCAGAATTCCAAGCATTTTTTATTTTATTTGTAGAATGTAATTTATTAAAAGTTATCCTCATTTCACTTTGACAATGTTTCCAATTATAAGTACCATTTTGTCGATTATTTCTAGCCCAATTATGAATAAAAATTCTTTCGATATCAGAAAGAGGATCAGGACAAACTAATCAAAGAAAGAAAAAAAAATTTTAAACAAAAAAAAAAAAATTATAATTTTATATATCAGATATATAGTATATTATATTTTTATACATACGTAGAGGATTAAGTTTATCATTCCAACTAAAAAAAAAAAATTTACAAATTTACAAAAAAAAAAAAAAAAAAAAAATTTAAAAAAAAAAAAAAAAAAAAAATTAAAAAAAAAAAAAAAAAAAAAAAAAAAAAATTTAAAAAATAAAAAAAAAAAAAAAAAAAAAAACTTTATATAAATATGTAAGATAGTAATTATAGAGAGATTAAAAAAAAAAAAATAATTACTAATGACTAATTTGTTTGTTATTAAATGGTATCTTTCTACTTAATTCTGCGAATGGACTTGGATGGTTAGGATTTTCCAACATAAATTGTATAATGATTTTTTCATTCTAAAAAAATAAAGGAAAAAAAAAAGTTAAGAAAAAAGATTAACACAAAAATTGTCCATTCCAATTACTTACATATGGATCAAATAATCGGGGCATCTTTTTTTTTTAAAAAAGAAAAGCGAAAGAAGAAAAGCGAAAAAGGAAAACGAAAAAAGAAAAGCGAAAAGGAAAAACAAAAAAAGAAAAATTAGAGACCAAGTTATATTTATATTGAAAAGTCGGATTATGGGTTTTTGACTTGCCAAAATAAATAAACGAAAGGAGAACAAGTTAAAACCAGTTAAATTTCCAATTATGTTACCTAAGTTACCCACATAAATTGTATACAAACCGAAAAAATTGCCTTAATATGGATGATTTCTAGAAAAAGAACCGATGGTACATCAATAATTCGATTAATATGGATTAGAACTTTTTAAAAAGAATTTTGAGATGATTGATTAGATTCAAATGCACGAAGCCCCCTAATTCTCTTTGATTCATTTCCATTTTAGAGGTTTAATGAGAATAACGAAGTTTTGTTATCGTTCTTCATATTTAGATAAATTAAATTCTATATTTGGAAAGAATATATCATATTCAGTCTTTTGAATGAAAGACTTATGCCTTGTGATCTAATCCACATGTAACTAACAAATAACATAATTGTTCACATCAAGTATAATATTTTTGATTTTTTTAATTTTCTTTTTAAGAAAAAAACCCAAAAAAATGACATCATCTAGTTGAGAATTAAGAAGTATATACTAAATGACGCAATTTTGAATTTAGCCAAAAACGATGATCTTGTACGACCTGCGCCATATCATTATTATCATGAGATTTTTCTACTGTCTATCAACACCTAAGCCAACAACCTTTTGTAGTTTACAGTATATCCGGCAAATTCCATTTTAGAAATCTAGAAATGCTTTTCAAGATATTTTAAGATATATTGTTCATTTATTTCTTTGTTCATTTATTTTTTTGTTCGTTTGTTCGTTTCTTTGGTAAAATTATAATTTGGAAACTGCGGTACGACTCATATTGAAATCTTTTTTAATTTGCCGGCCTTTATTATTATTTATTCAGGGGTAGTTTATTTTTGTCGATCAACACACGAATTTAGTACGATGGTTTTACAATGGTGTTTCCAATGGAAAAACTCATTTATTATTAATCATTCGAATGAAAAGGAAAAAAGAAAAAAATGAAAAAAAAAGAGAAAAAAATAAAAATCGGTAAATGATTTATCCAACTTCTATGTATCTAATATTCCTTTTATTATTTTCATTTTGAGACATGGCTTTAATTGATGGTTTTTCAATTACTCTAAATTATAATTGTTAATTGTTTTCACTTTTTTGGACACAATTTTAAGCAGTATATATGCCGTCATCATAATGGGGCAAAATCTCCGGACAATGCTAATTTTGGTCCTATTGTTCAGCCCAAGGCGTAACACACTGCTCACATTGCTTATATAAAAGTACCTACCTCCCTACCTTAAAATTCCAAAAAATTTTATTACATAATTTGAAAAAAAAAACCATGTCAAATATGTCAAATGAAAGAGTAAGAAGAAGGGTAAACGAAAAGGTGAAAGAAAAATTGAAAGAAATAGAGACTCAACCCGAAATTAGGGACCCAAACGAGCCTCCTGTTCCTATTCTTACACGAAAAGAATATGGTGATGGATACGGAAAAGTGGGAAGACATGTTGAAGTGAAAGTCAATAGCTTTGAGGTGACAAATATCTCCAAATACGACAAATTTTTCAAGTATAATATTGAGATCAACCCTATTGATAAGGACATTGAAGTTGACGTCAAGAGGGAAAGGTCAGACTATGGCAAAAGTATTCGACGCAGAGTTCTTAAAGAACTTAGTTTTAAAATGGAGGATTGGTTTCATGAAGTAGTTTACGCATATGATGGTGGCTCTACCCTCTACACAACGAGTTATCTGGGATTTGATAAAGCGAAAGATGTAAAGGCAGTCGTAAAGGAAGAAATTAGTATTGCAGATTTACAAAATCTTGATGGCGAACCCACTCGATATAAAGTAATCATTAACCGTTTAGACACTATCATCGAGCTAACTCAAATAAATAAGTACATTAATGGAGAAGAATTTGAGTGGGAATTTTTCAGCGACGAAGCTTTTAACGTTCTCAACTCTCTGATCCATAAAGTGGGAATGGAAAATGAAAAATATATTCAATCCGGCAATAGTTCAATCTATAACAAAGAAAATAAGAAAATTATTAGTGGTGGTGTTGAATTGTGTCTCGGATGGTTCTCAACCGTAAGGCCAGGCCAGGGAAGCTTGTTCATAAATGTGAACCCTACATACACCACTTTCTATCAACCATTAAATTTAGATAAATTTCTTTTCCAATGTTTTTTTTCAAAGTATCAAAACCTTCCTAATGAAATTAATGCTTTTCAACTGAAGAAAATTAACGAAATACTCAAAGGCCTACTTGTTAAACCTCTACACCTGGAACCTATCCAAACTGGGAGACGTATTAGAAGACTTCTAGCTGCTACCAAAGTAAATCGTTTTAGATATAAGCCAAGAGCAGATTCGGAAGAAACATTTCCACTTGAAAGATATTTTAAGGAAAGATATAAACTTAAGGATTCATCAAGACTTTATGTTGAATTAATGACTGACGATGATACAAGTATTGCATGGCCAGTTGAATTCTGTAAAATTATTGAAGGACAGCGTTATAGCAATAAGAAGTTGTCTGGAAAACAAAGAGGAGAAATAATTTTGCTTGCAAAGTTTAAACCTTCCATGAATGAACAAGAAACGATCAGAGGAGCTAAAGAAATATTACAATTACAGAATGATCCTACTGGTGTTGGAATGAAAGTTGAACCAAATTTGGCCAAAGTGGATGCACGTGTAATTAAATCTACGGATGTTAAATATGCAGGAAAAACCATGAAACCTAACAATGGACAATGGAATCTCAGAGATGTCAAGTTTGTCGAAAGTGGGGAACGCCTCGAATTTTGGCATGTAGTGATTTTTGAACAAAGTAAATGGATGCCCAAGGGAGAAGCTATTAGTTTTATCGAAAATCTCGTAAGACAATGTGAATCACAAGGGATGAGTATAGCAAGAAATAGACCGGAAATCCAATATCTCCAATATTATAATAAGGGACCTAATGTCGTGAAACAAGCTTATGAGGATGCAAGAAATATACTTAGAAGGCCACCACAATTAATAATCTTCATTATTCCTGGTGAAAAGTCACCAATCAATACTGAACTTTACGAAACCATCAAACGAGTTATGGATACTGAAATAGGTTGTCTTTCTCAATGTGTAAGCGTAGATTCTAGGAAAAATTTTCGCAGTCCTCAATATTGTGCCAACCTTGCTATGAAAATCAATCTTAAACTTGGAGGAGTAAACTCTATTTTACCCGAAGATAAACTACGACTTCCTAGTGGAGAAGAAGTACTCTTTCTTGGTGCTGATGTAACTCATCCAAAAGATAAGAATGGTAAATCCATATGTGCAGTTGTTGGATCACTTGACAATCAAGCCGGTCGGTTCATTACAAAATATCAAGATCAAGAACGTTCCGGAAAGGAAGAAATTCTTGAAATTGATAAATTGATTAAAGAAATCTTGAGGGAATATTGTGATTATCAGAAGAGAAGAAGTAGAGTCAAGAATAATGAAGTAATAACACTCCCACCATGTATTATTATGTATCGTGATGGTGTTAGCGAATCCCAATTTGAACGAGTTCTCAGGTGGGAACTTCCAAAGATTAAGGAAGCATGCAGATTATTCCGGCAAGGTTATGAACCAAAGATCATTTTTTCAGTAGTCGGCAAACGACATCATACGAGAATTTTCCCAGTAGATCCCAAAAATAGGATGGAAGCAGATAAGAATGGAAATTGTCTTGTTGGAACAATTGTTGACAAAAAAATCACACATCCTACACTTAATGATTTTTACCTCCAGTCACACTTTGCAAATCAAGGAACAGCGCGACCATCTCATTATACTATACTTCATGATGATATAAAATTAACAATAGATGAATTTCAAGGTCTAAGTAATACATTATGTTATAACTTTCAACGGTCCACATCCAGTGTCAGTATTCCAGCACCTACATATTACGCTCATTTAACTTGTGCTCGGGCGAAAATGTATTTGACAACACATAGGGGGAATATATATTTACCTAACGTGCACAGAAATCTCAAAAATTATCCAATGTATTTTATGTGAAAAAAAAAAAAATTTGGAAAAATAATTTACGAAGTGAATAAAAATAATTAAAAGCGCGGGTCTAAGGTTGTTTTAGTGTTTAAGGTGTTTTATGAAGTTTAGAATAAAAAAAGAAATTACCTGCAACATTAATTGCTATTATTGGAAGTTTATAAATTAGTATAGGATGCATTATGTAATAAAGAATTATATAGACCGGCATACAATTTATATTTGATATTCATAATATTAATAGATAATCTTAATAACAATTATATTAAATAAAGATTTTTTACTAACGATAATTAATATAACATTACAAGTATATCGTTTATTAAATAAATCACGTGCATATGAAGTATAATAAATTAGTAATTGTATTAATTGTATTAACTGTTAATTGTATAAAAGTTATTAAAAAAAAAAAGATGCTAGTTTGTGACCGGTTGGTAGATTTGATTGATCGATCATGATTGATCAACGTTGCAACGTGGCACTCACGGCGTTTCTCCCTATAAGGGAAAGTTGAGTAAGTAAAGTTTTGAAGATCCGTATACTTTAAAAATATATTTTCAACTTTTTTCAACGCGAAAAAAATGCGAAACCGGAGTGAATATATTTTAAAATATTTTAAAACAATATATTTTCAACGCGAAAAAAAAAAATGCAAGACCCCAAAACCCCCCCCCCAAAAAAAAGAAATTCAAAAAGTTACACTAACTTGAATCAATATATTTATATATATGGGTATATTAATTTATTATTAGTTTCATCCTTTAATTTTTATATTACATCATATGATGTAAATACAATTTTATTACAAATGCATTAATTTATATGAAATCGGAAAAGTCGGAAACACGGAAAATATAATTATGATCGCGTAAATTGCGTCAATTACAAATAGACTTTTATTGATTTCATAAAAAAAAAAGTTACATCAAAGCTTAAAAAAAAAAAACCGTAATTTTAAAAAATCTTTTATCTATTATAAATCCCGTAATACATATTAAACTTAAAAAAAACTTAATGTGTAAAAAAAAAGAAGTGATTACTATCTGTATATTCTCATATATACTATTGTATATATACATAATATCATATTAATACTTTATTCATCTAAATCTGATATGGTTTTATCACTTTCTTCACTTACTTCACTTTCTTCTTTTTCTTTTCTTTTCCTATTTCTTACTTGCCAATATAAATAATCCTTATCATAATCCTCCTTAAAATCATATTTAACAGCCAAAGTAGTCCATTTTTCATCACTTAATATATCAAATTCACGAGGTGAAATCTGACAATATTTATAAGCATCATCGATTCCACATAATTTTTGACAATTAAAAAAGTGATAAATTCTAATAGTTTTTCTTATAACCTTATAATTTCCTTTTAAATTAATATCATTCATTAATTTTTGTTTAACTTTTTTTCCATTTTCTTGATTAAATTTTATTTTATATTGATTCATAACATTATAAAAACGGAATAAATTTTCAAATTTAACGTATAAATTTTTTTCAGTTTTACTTTGAATAGCTTGAACGATCCCATTAACAACAGCCTTTCTATCCACATCGTCTTCCATATTTAATGATACGGAAAAAATGTTATTATTTGTTGTTATATGAACATTTTTTAATTGAATCAATTTTTCAATTTCCTTAACGAACTTATTATAAAGTTTGTTATGATCCATTTTTTTTTCTTTTTTAAATAAATTTAATAAATTTATAAATAAATAAATAAATAATATATATATATATGTGTATATATATATATATATATATATATGATATATATATATATATATTTTTTTTTATATTTTTTTTTATTTTTTTTTTTTTTTTTAAAAATAAAAAATTTGTGGATAATTTTTGATTCTAATGATTTTACTTCGGTTATTTAAATCATTTAAATATTCAAAGTTTTTTTTTTTTTTCTCCATATTAAGAAATTTATTTTTATTATTACAATAAAAATTAAATATTTTAACCAATCGGTTGTCGAACGGGACAATCTGTTAAAGAAATTCCATGTTTTTAGAAAATTAAAACACCGAGAATCGAGTATCACAGGGAATTTAATTATCCCAAATGGGTAAGTTGAAATAACTTCTATATAAGAAATCGTAAAGAAAAAAAAAAAAAAAAATATGATGTGATTTATAGGAAACAAAATATTTATATAAATTAATTAAAATTCGCGACAATTTAATATTAAATATAGTAATTATTAATTCATATCATTGGTCATTGGTACAATATTAATATAATGAAAACAAAAGTATAATGTTCCTTATTATTATTAAATCAAAAAGATAAAGTAAATCAAAGATCATTATTACTAAAAATTTAAACCTTTTACGATCTCTCATTAGTAATTTTTAAAATTATCATTAAAATCTGCATTATCTTTTATATAATAATGGTATGAATTTATATTATTGTATAAAAAAAAAAAAAAAAAATCTTTTTTATTCTTTTGATTTACTTTTTACCTAAAGAATTTGAGATTCATTGATATCATTTGACCTTCTTTCTTCCTAGAAATAAATCGGGTAAATCAAGAAGCGCGTTACAAAGCTCTATAGAAAAAAAAAAATACTGGATTGGGGAATGAAAAAGAACCAATTAAAATCCTTTGTAACACCTTTTATTTTATCATTTGTCAGATATCAAAATAAATAGTAAAGTCGTAAAAAAAAAATGATGATATAATTATAAAATATATATGTTACACTAAAAGGTCTCTAACACGTTTCATATTTATTTACTTTATTTTAACAATGATAATGAAGATTATATTTATTTTATTTATATCGTGGAAGCAACAAATTCCGAAATTAACCATTACGTATTAAATTACGGATAAACGTTAAGTTTTAGAATAATAAAGTTTTGCCGAAAGTTAGCTGATCAACCGCAGATAAAAAGTGGTTGATGATCATTACTAAATGATTTTTTTCGTCGAAAAAAAAATTAAAAAACGTGATTAAATAACGTGATAATGTGATATTCACTTAGATCTTTTATCCCGATTTACAAATAATTTAATAATTTATAATGAATATAAACATTTCTATTTATATATAAAAAAAAAAAAAATTTTTTTTATTTTAATTTAATTTAGTAAGATATAAATTTTTAATACATACATGTCACAAAACTAATTTACATGCATCTACATGCACAACCAATCAAATCTTCCGAACCCCTCACGTTACAAATGTAAACTATACAAACAATGAACATACAGTAAATTAACATGCAGATCATAAAAAGGAAATGTCAGAATATGAATACAAGAAAAAAAAAAAAAATATTTTTTTTTTTTTTTTTTTTTTTTAAAAAAAAAAAAAAAAAAAAAAAAAATAAAAAAAAAAAAAAAAAAAAAAAAAAAAAAAATTTTTTTTTTTTTTTTTTTGGTTATAATAAAAAAAAAAAAAAATCTTTAGGTAATAGATTCAAAATGGTTATTTTATCTTATTTTATCATAAATTTTATTTGATCTAATCGATCTTTACGTATTTTTTTTTCTTTCTTTTCAATTAAAATAGAAAGTTTGAATTTTTACGTTGTATTTAGAAATATTATATTATTATATTTAACCCCTCAGGTCTAGGCTCCCGAATTTCATATTGAATTAAAAATTCAATTCGACCATTCAGTCGAATCACTCTTTTAATCTATTAAATTTTTAATTCATCCTATTTATTGATGGTCATTTTGACGATAAAATGTCGATAAGCATGATACTAACCTAAATATCTTACATATTAACATATGAAAATTATTATTATATAATATGTGATATAAATTCATTGATAAGAAAATCCTCTAATAATAATAAATTATAAATGTCATTAAGTCGTTAAAAAAAAAAAAAAAAAGAAATTCATTACAGAATTTTAATTTTCTTTCAATATGGTTAAAAAATTTTGTGAAGAAATAGTTGCTCACTATAAAAAACTTTATGAAACTGGAAAAGATTATGATGTAAAAATTTATACCGGTGAAAACTCAAATGTGAAAGAATTTCATGCTCATTCTTTAATATTAAAAACTCAATCTGAATTCTTTAAAATTTCTTTTGAAAAAGACATTCAAAAGAAGGATGGTTATTTCATTATAAATTTAAATAATTCTCCAAAAACTTTTGAAGTTCTTTTAAGGTATTTTTGGTATTTTTGGTATTTTGAAATTATTTTTTATATTTTTTTTTTTTATAATTAATTAATTAATTAATTAATTAATTATTTTTCTTAGATATATATATTTTGGATGTGTTGATTTAACAAAATTAAAACCTAATGAAATATTAGATTTATTATTACCATCAGATAAATTTGGTCTTAACCCTTTAAATGATTATATTCAAGAAATTTTGATTAAAAAACATCGTAAATTTATTCTTAATAATATTATTGAAGTTATTGAATCAATTTATCAAAAAAAATCTTTTAATCAATTATGGGATTTATGTCTTCGACATATTTGTGATTATCCAGATTATTTATTTGGATGTTCTAAATTTCTTACTTGTAATCCTATTATTTTAGAATTAATTCTAAAAAGAGATGATCTTAATGTTAGTAATGAAATCATTCTTTGGGATAATTTATTAAAATGGGCATGTGGTCAAAATCCTATTATTCAAAAAGATATTAAAACTTGGGAAAAAAATGATTTTATTGTAATGGAAAAAAGATTATATAGATTTATTCCTTTAATTAGATTTCATTATATATCTCCTGAAGATTTTCGTTCAAAAGTATATCCTTATAAAGATTTATTATCAAATGATTTAATTAATAATATTCTTGATTATCAAAAATTAGATAAAAAACCATTTATTAAACAACTTCCTAGATGTACTTCAATTATAATTAAATCTCAACATTTTGCTATTTTTTCTAGTTGGATTGATAAAAAAGAAACTTTTTATTATAATTTATCAAATACTCCTTATGATTTTAAATTACTTTATCGTTCTAGTAAAAATGGTGAATTAATTACAGCATTTCATGAAGCATGTGATAATAAAGGACCTACTATAGTTATTGCAAAGATTAAACATTCTGAAGAAATAGTTGGAGGTTATAATCCATTAGAATGGAATACAAGTGGTTTATGGAAATCAACAAAAGATAGTTTTTTATTCACTTTTAAGAATAGAATGAATCTTAATTCTTCAAAAGTAGGGTATAGTAAAGGTGATCAATATTCTATACATTGTGGTTTAGGTTATGGTCCATTTTTTGGTATTGGTATTGATTTAGGTTGTAATTCTGATGGTACTTGGATAAGTAATATATCATCATCTTCTTCTTATTCAAAGATTAATTTACCATCAATTTTTATGGTAGATGATTATGAAGTATTTCAAGTTATTATTAAAAATTAATATAACATATATTAAGTATAACAAACATATTTTAAATTTTATAGATGATAACATATTTTAAGATTTATAGATAATAACATATTATAAATATATAAGTTATATTAATAATAAAATATTTTAAGTTATATTAATAATAACATATTTTAAGTTATATTAATAATAAGTTTTATTTATATCATATTTTAAGTTTATAAAATTAGTTCATACGTAAAATAAGTTATTCTAAATAAGTAATTTATGATTTATTTGTTTATATGTTTGTCCAAGTATTTTTTCCGAGATTGATATGGTCACGGTAAGAGATTTTTCCGAATCAGAAGCCATTCATCTTACAGGACAGAACGGTCTATCATTTTTTTTTTTTTTTTGTCGACAAGGATTGTTTTCGCCGAATATATAATAAGATTATCAGTTTATTTTTTATAACCTATTAAATAGTTTTTATAACTTAAAAAATGTTTCCATAATATTTTACTATAAATTCTATTAAAGTAAATAAGTATATTAAAAATAGTATATGCACGTTGGCATATATTTATTGTGATTTTCAGTTATAAAAAAAATTAGAGTTTAAAAAAAGGGCAATATTAAACAATATTAAAAAAATATTATAAATAATATAACAATATTATAACAATATTATAACCATATTATAACCATATTACAACAATATTATACATTATAATAATATTATAATAATATCATAATAATATCATAATAATATTTATATTAACATTATATTAACAGTTTAAGAACATTTCAATAAAAAAAAAAATTATTAAAAATTTTTTTTTTTTTTTTAAAACAAAAACAACAAAACAGATCCTTCTCTTCTATTATTATACTTAAGGAAAAAAGTAAATTATTAACATTTTCGGTTAAAACATTCTTTTTTATTTATTTATATTAAAAAAACAGTGATACAGTAAAACAAAAAAAGTAATTTAGATTTATTATATCAAAATTAATTAAAATTTTTCCGATCCGATTATCTGACTATTGATGCATTATAATCAGCTGCAAAATCTGGTCGCAGAACGCATTAAAAATTCATTTCTCATCCAAAAAAGGAAATATGTCATGATCAAAAATTAAATTAAAAATGTTGTACACTTTTCACTGATTTACACGAACAGTTACATGAATGAAAAAAAAAAATGTGTTGAAATGAATAAAATAATATATTATGGCGGACTGCGGTCAGATTTTGCCATAATAATCATAATCATTATTCACCCAAAAGAAGGAAATAAATCTAGAGAAAATGAACTAATTAAATTTTTCATTGATTGATGCCCTCAAATGTAAGATGATAACTGAAACGCGTCAGATATCTCGGATATCAATTTTTAAATAATTTCGTCATAATAATAAATAATACAATCATAATTTTATAATAAAATATGTACAAATCAAATTTCAATATACAACAAAGTGTTATTGACTAGATAAATTCATTCACTACATTTGATAAATATATATAAATCCTAGAATCTAAGATTCATACTTCTTAAAAATGCAATCTTATCACCTGAGGTACAACATATTTATTTTTTTTTTTCATTAGTTGATTTAACAATAAATTTGAAGTTCAACCTTTGATTATAAGGAGTAAATTCAAAGAAAATCGATATGAAATAATATAATGATATAAACGAGTCTTATGTGTGTGTATTAAAAAGTTGATCATATGATATTTATATAAAATGCAAATTTAGTAATAATATCATATTCCGTACGAATAAAATTCCGAGATAGTTTGTTCTATTCTTTATTTTATTTTATTTTATTTTTTTTTTCAAAAAAAAAAAAGTATCACTTTGTATTAACAAAATTTATAAAAAGATAACGATTCACACGAAATATAACATTTAAAAAATTTCAGCATTCATTCATATCCACTTCCTATTAATTCTTAAGAATTTTCGACTTTTTTTCGACTTTTAAAATGAGCTTCTTCAGAATAAGTGTTGCTCGTAACAAGAAAAAATTCGAGCCGCAGAATGATTGCCCCATGCAGTACAGTAAGCATAAAGGAAACAACATTATTCTTTAAAAATACTCTTTTAACGTTCAATTATCTTCATATTTGAAAATAAGTGAATAATTTTTATTTGCATAAACATATAAGTACTTGAGTACTTGTTTGTGTGGTAATCCGATCATACAACATTCTTTTAAGATAGAATTGAGTCTTGTAACAACATTAATCCCAAATATCCTAATATTTTTTATTTTACTATTTTACCTTTAAATTTCGTAATTTCCTTTTATAACAAAAATAAAAGAGACTTTCCCAAAACTAATTTTTATGAAATTCTTAAAAAGTTTGAGAGTTGTAAAAATAAATCGTTCGCTGTATTATACTACTATCTTTATTATATTCTTTCTTTGAGGTGCATTTACAATCAAGTTTTCTTTTGAACTTGCAAATCTACATTTATTTTTCGTTCAGGAATATGTTAGTAAACTTTAAACAACAGGCAATACTTTTAAAAACATATTATAACTAACTGAATTGAATGTTATTACTTATAATTTTAATAATATTTCGTAAAATAAATGCTATTTTAAAAATTAAATAAATTAATGCTTTTTATTAATATTTTGAGGAACACCCGTAGCATCTATTCTCCTAATTTTTTAAAAAAATACATTTTTTTTGTATATCAGCAATATATTAATAGTTAAAATTAAGATTTTTAACAACTTTTATTATTTGTCTTTTTATTTTATGGCATTTAATAAGCATTTAATAAGTGATATAAATATGTTGGAAAGAAACTACTACTTATAATGAATTTCTTGCCAAAATTTTACCTTTTTTATTAAAAAAAAAACGTCATTCCATTTTTTTATAGCACGTCTGAAATGTGTGCCAGGTTGATGGCGCAGTGTGGCACAGTAATTTCAAAAAAATTCAAGTTAAAGATTTTATTTTTAATGTAAAGCTTTCAAATTTACACATTAGATGTATTTTCATCTGTTTTACAAAATTCACTTATAAATGAAAGGAGGTTTTGGAAGTAG